>VZRR01011740.1:339030-470457 GCA_013398015.1 Oreocharis arfaki
GGGGGGAGGGGAGCTGCCGGTCCCGGGACATCCTCCCGTCCCTGTCCCCGTCCCTGTCCCCATCTCTGTACCCGTCTCCATCCCCATCCCCACCGCACCTGCCGGCCCGAGCGGCTCCCCGGAGGCCGGCCCGCAGTGCAGCACCCAGCCCGACCCCCGCCCGCCGCCCCGGGCTGCCCGTGGCACCCCCCGGCCTCTGCCCGCCATTGCCCCGAGCTCGCACGGCCGGGCTCAGCCACCCCTGGCAGCGCTAACCCCGGACACCCACCAGCGCTGACATCGAAATTTGGCTGATACCGTGATTTTATTTTCTTGTCGTTGTTGTTAATCTCCAGAGCTTCTAAAGAGCTGGCAAAATTCGCACAGTTTCCACAATGAACACGTACCCAAAACGGGAAACGCTCTTTAGATTTCATCTCTTCAGTTCAGCTTTCGCTTCCTTCCATAAAAACTGAATTTGAATTCTTCGCAGCAAAGGAAAAGCTGAAATAAGTTTTGCAAAAGTTTCCCTGCAACGGAAATTTTGCTCTCTGCAATATTCCGACAGACCAGTGTCCTTGCTCCAGTCAGAGCCTCCCCAAAGCTTAGGAAAGAAAACACTTTTTATGCAGCCTTTCCAGAAACCTTTGTAAACAAATTGCTTGACATGAAGTTTTAGGATTGAACTAAACTTTTTAACAATAAAACTTCAGATGTACCCAACACTTTTAATAGAATATCTGTTCTCTGATTATATAATAAACCAGAATGAAAGTCATCAATTTGCACCACAGAACTTGGGTTGCTGTGGAAACCTTCATTATTTATTTTTTTAACACGTGCAACTACTGTTTCCCCACCGAGCAGGGCCGGGTTTTTGTTTGGGTTTTGGTTTGGTTTTGGGATGTTGGGTTTTGTTTTCCTACGTGGAGTGCAAACAGCAAGTGGCCAAGAACTAAGTGTGCTTGTACATTATTCATTTGGAAAAAACAACTTATTCTATCCTACCTTAATTCATATTCACATTTAGGCATTTGTATTTACAATAGCTCCGTTCCTTCCCTTCCTGAGGCACTCCCACAGCATGCAGAAATAGCTTTTTGAAGGGACAAAGCATGACAAAGTCATTGAGTTGCATCTGTTGGAGATAGGCTGCTCCAGGGCTTGAAAACCTGGTTTTGTTTTTTTATCTCTGTATATGTCAATAATAAATACCTTTTCATCTCTATCTAGTACTTTGGGAGCAGAAAACCTCTGCAGTGACAGGAATTAGTTAATTCTTCCAATCTCTTTATTCCACAGTCTCAGCCCTTCAAGGATTCCTCTTGCTGCCAAGCTGACCAGTACTTAAACTGATACTTTTCTTGCTTAAGAAAAAACACAGCAAAAAACCCACAGGTTTTTCCAAACTACAACCATGCCTGGTGTGACTCTTCCCTTAAAGTAAACTCAGAATGAAGGTGAACTTGGGGAGGCGAGTGAGAACCTTCCAAGGTTAGATAAACTCTGAGGAGGACACCAAAATAGCTGGACAGAAGGGGACCTGCAAGGACCCAATAGCAGACAGAAAGCACTTTAAATAAAGGCCATCTGTGTGTCTTGGTCACGGACATTCGAATGCCAGCATTAACAGGGGCACTCACAGCGATGGCAGATTACCTGTGTTTGAAATACAACACAAATCATTGCATGTTTATTCCTGACTCTTTTCTGCACTGCTGCTGGTGATGCCTGTTTTCAGAGAGTCAGTAGATGGCCATATGACCCACACGACTTCGGAGGAAAAAAGTCAGCGTACTTAGCTGTAGAGGCAGTGCAATGCAAGTTTGCATAAGTTAAAGTTACCAAATATATTTACACCTGTTCCTCTGATCTCTGCATCCACCCCTTTAATGAGGCTCCTATCACCTCCACTGAAACACTGATTGCTTTAGTAAACACTGTTAGCTTAAATGTAGCAAGGAACAAACATCTCATCCTCACACAGAGGCAGAGCCACAAATCTCCCAGGCACCAAGCTGGAATTCAGGATTACCCACGTGCAAAGGAGGGACCAAAGCAAACAGCGACTGCTGCAGAACAACTGTTGCTGCTGTCTCTTCTCTCTCTTAACAGAGCTCACTTCTGCCAGCTTCAATATTCATACTACTGTGGAAAGCACAGGAAAAGCAGAGAAGTACTGTAGCAAGCAGAAACAAATTCTCAGGGTTATATGCCCCAGGGTTTTCTTTTTTTTTTTCCCTGGAGCTGTCTTTGTTTTCCCTTATAAAATTTGCACATTGAAAAAACACCTCAAAACTGGAATCCAAAGACCACTTCTTGTTAAGGTTTTGTTAAGAAGTTTTTAAAATTGACATCAGCAACCAAACTAAATTTTAAAATTTGATGTAAATGTCAGAGCTCCTGCAAGAAGAGCTTCTGTTGGTGGGTGCCATGGATCCCAAAAATTAATGATTTTCAGAGAGAAGGGGCCTCCCCTTGCAGAAGTCTTTGAGGTGCTGTTCTGTCACTAAGCTCCTGTGCTGCACTGTATTGAAATAAAGGCAAATACAAGCTTCAAGATCTCATTTAAATGAACAAGTCAAGTCAGCAGAAAAGCACTAATCCCTGAATAACACTGTCTAAAGTTACTTAATGTCCACTGTGCTCAGGAGCTGTTATGTCAGAGGTACTGTGAGTTGCTTATGGTTCTGTTACTGCAAACACAGTTGTCCTTATCCAAACAGAACAGGCAGCAATGTTTAACACAATGTTAATTGAAATACATTAGAGAGTTCATCCTATATCGTCCTGCCTTGCCATAATATAGATGTGATCTGAAAGACAGCTGGCTTGGGATTGGAGAGATTTGACACAGTTTCTTTCTCTTAAATAGATCAAGGGAACTGCACAATCCCTTCAAATGCTCTGCAAGGGACAATAGAAGGTCAGAGTGCAGAAAGCAGAGAGATTCTTACACCTCCCTGTGAGCAGATTTTTCTCAGTTATCCCAGCCTTAAGGCACCACAGAAGATATCACCCTCCTGCCCTCTTTTTCAGGTAAGTGCAGCCCCACACGTTACCCTCTCTCCCCATTCTATAGTTGCTGGTAACTTCCATTATCACTTCAAGCCTCAGTTTCAGTAAGATGGCCCAGGACCCCTGCCATCAGAAAAAAACCATCAGGGATGAATTTCAACTCCCTGTGACAGGCAATTTATTTGATTAAATTCCCTAGTTTTCTACACTTGAGGTTCTGACTTGTTTGTTTCTTTGAAGTTCACTTTATTTCCCTGTTGTTAAGATGAATTAAGCCACTGAACAACTTGAATTTCCCATTAAATTATAAATTCCTCACCTTGCAGGGAGAAACAAAGAGATGCAAGGAAATCCACTCCATCATCATCTGTGATGACCTCACAGGTCCTTTTGAAGCACCAAGTGGTTCTACTTTATGCCTCAAAATAGGGATCTTGTGTCCCAAGAAGTGAACTATTCTTCCTTTGATGAAGTCATCTCCTGAAACTTTTAAGCAGGAGGTCTCCGTTTTTTATGTACAGACCCAAATTCTATTTTTTTGTCCTGTTGCACGGGGCCATCTCATGGATTTCTTCCTTATGAGGGATCAAAGCAGCAAATCAGGAATCTAAATGCACCAAATGACAGATTTTCTCTCCAAGGCACCACAGCGTTTGCGCCCTGCAACTTCACACACCTAATGACTGTTTAATTGGGATGATTTCTGATTGGTGCTCAGGATTGGGGGGGGGTGTTAAAGCCCATTATCTTAAGACTCTTTCCAAATTTTTAATTCATAGTGAGTTCCTTAGAAACAAATCTGCTCCCAGCCTTCAGCATTTCTCAGAGTGGCAGGAAAGGAGAGCAGCCCTCCATAGAGCAGCAGCATTCCCAGCTTGCTGCTGTCACTCCAGCATTTATTCCTTACGGAGTGCCTGAAGTAGGAGCTCATGACCAACAGCAATGAGCACATGTTTAACTTCTCCACGTGAGATGCAGCAAACAGAACTTTCTGGTAATCCTGGGAACATCTCAATTACAATAGTTCTGGTGTCCCGTTCCAGAATTTTTCTTTCATGCAAAACGGAAGTCAGCATAAACTATTCCAGTGCTTCCCCTATTTTTGGAGGCGTCTTCCTCAGAGCAAAGGTAATCTAAAGTCTTGGGGACAGAGAAAGAGGTGTTTTCACATCCTCCCAGAACATTAGACACGTGGGGTTAAGCCTCACACATAATAAAATTCCACGTAAAAATGTCCACTGAAACCAATTTACACAACAGTTACAAATATCATGTAAAAAGTTACTTTCACTCTATTTGTAACATTGCTTGAAAACAAATTATAAAACCAGCCAAGTCCAGGACTCGCAGAAAGAGAAGTATAGATCAGTGTGGTTGTGCCAGCAGGTACATTCGTACATTGCTTGCATAGAAGGTATCCGGATGAAATCAGGAGAATAATTTTGAAATTTTCTTTTTTTTTCAGCATGGAAGCAGAGAATGGACTGACTAATGCTTTAATACCAATATGTCAAGTACGATTACCAAAAATTTATAGTGCAGGTGGTAATTATTTAGTCAGATGGACCTTAATATAAAAAATATCACAGATCATGCTGAACATGTTTTCCTGATACTAAAGAAACAGGGTATTTTGCCCTTCAATTAGTGAAAGAAAGGAAAAGATTCATTTAAAACTTCTTGTTCCATGAATAATTAAGAAATTTGAGGTAAATACTATTTCAGCTTCATTCTCACTTATCCTTAATGCTCTCACTACAGCAAATTACCTATTAAAAGAGTGAGAAATCATAGAACATTAATTAGCACTGTTGTGACAAATTTATACCTTTTCCTATTAATTTCTTTTAATGTTCAGGATATAAGAAACCCTATCACAAGTAATAATTAACTCCTGTCTTATTTTGTGAAATGAGGGTTCAGAAGCATTTGTGAACTCTCCTTGTGAGTATGTTTTTTCTGGTCTTTTTTTCTTTCTTTTTTTTTTTTTCATTTCTGACCTTATGCATTTCTCATAATTTATGTATTTATGGCTGTGAAAGAGATCTCTTTCATGCTAAGAAATTTATACTATTGAAAGACAACATCAGAGAAGTGGTTTCATCACTCATGGAAATGAGCATGTTGCTATTCCAGAGGCTGATTAACTGATTTGAGCTATCACACAATCAGCCCTCAGCCAAACCTCTGCAAGGGAGGGCAGGCTTTGGTTGGGGATTTTTAAACGCTCTCTCTGATGTTACGGCTTTGCTTCAGGGACAACAGAAGCTTGGTTTGCACACAACATCTAACACACCTCCGGGGAGCGGGGGCTGAGGGCTCCGGAGTTCCTCATGCGCTGTGTGCTGCGAAGAGCGACAGAGGCGCCCGGCCCGGCCGGGCTGAGGGGCAGGGCAGGAATCCCGTGTCAATCCCGTGTCCTTCCCGTGCCGTCCCTTCCCTCAGCGCCGCTCTGTCCCACGCCAGCCCCAGCGGCCTCACGGCCTCTTTAACCCCCGTGGTGCCGCTTTAAGGCGCCTCTGCCGCGCCCCGCTCGGTCCGGCCCCTCCGCTCCCGGCTCCCCGCCCGCTGTCCCTGGTGCTGGAGCCGCTGCTGGCCGGGCTCCGCTGGCCCCGGAGCTCGGAGCCTTCCCCGGTACCGGAGATCTTCCAGCCGAGCTCCCTCAGCGCTCCCGGCAGGGCACGAGGAGCCTCCTGCTCCCGCTGCTCGGCATCTTCCAGGGAGCGCCAGCCCTGCCAGCCCCGGGCACAGCGAGCAGCCTTGGCTCCGGCCGGTCCTGTGCGGGGAGTACATAGTTGTTATCTGCAAATAAAACCAGCATTAACATAAACAGTTGGGAAAACTGCAATTTAGAACTACGGAGATGGATAATTTGAAGTCACGCTGGACCTATCTGGGTTCATCCTATTTTTCCTCATGGGAATGCTAGAGCACACAGTGTAGCTATGGGCACACCTCTCCAGCTCAGCTAATGCTTACAGAAATACACAGTCCTGGCAAGGTGCTCAAACCCAAGGAACACTGTTTAACATTTCCTACTATTTTACTGTCCATCTCAATCACATATTTATATTTGAAAAGTAAATATCCTATGTGTTTATCTGTAGAATTATTTTGATTACTTTTAGCTAGATAAATTCAGTATTGTATACATGTACAGTCAAAACAAACAGTGCATTTTTATAGTAAAATAAATAGTGTATTTTTATAGTGTATAAATGTTACAAATCGTTAAAAATTTAATTTTTTCAAGATGGGGACAATTGAATTGTCATTAGCTTGACAGAGAGCCAAATCAGGTTTCTAACTCCGAGTTTCATGTGCCCAGAGTGACAAGTAGTTGACAGTTAAGTGTTCATATAAGCTTCATATTGCAAAATTAATTTGAAATATATCCTTGTGAAAGGCATAACTGTATTCCTATGTTTAAGAGATATATTCTGTATGTGTTCTCAGCATGCCAAAACCACTTCTGTCCTCTATAAAGCAGATTTGAAATTTTGTCTCATGCATGCCTCAATACAACGATATCCAAAGACACTCCCATGCGTCACTTAGGTTAACTGGGGGGGAAATCTGTCAGGAATTTATTTTAAGAGCTTTGACCTATGTAATGGAACCAAATCTTCTTGAGCAAAATAAAAGAAAGTGGAATATTTTGTTACCTGACACAGCAGAACAATGAGTCAATTGTAGCAATTCTGCAGACCAGCATGTCCCTGAGTAAAAAGGATGAAGTTACTGTAAATCCATCCAAATACTCACATCCAGCTCTGGGAGTGAATCAGCACAAAGTGACCAGCAGCTGATTCATCCAAAGAACAAAAGCCCGAACACCTCAGCTGTCACCACACAGAAGTAATCAATAATCACAGCAATTCACTCTCCTGCCACCATGTCCTACAGCACAACTGGCCAAGAGCTCTTAAATACACCCAAGTGGTGCCTTCTAAGAGGGATGACACCCACACATCTTCCCATTGGTGTTGAATATTCCCTTTTGCTTAAAGGTCTTCCTGACACTTTGGCAATACAATAAGTAGAGTTGTGAGAGTTGCTCACCGTGCAAAAAGGACACGGATTCAGGTCCCCCCCAGCCCAGGGAACACCCCCCAGGTACAGCCCAGCTGTAAAGATGCTGTCTGGCTGCTGCAGACACACAAACAGCTTTTTCCTGAAAACCAGGAAGGAATGTCCTGATGTCTTGAAGTGACTGAATCAGGTGATTGAAGCAGTCAGCAGCAGCACAAGCCTGAATTAGACGGGTGGTATCCACATGGGGAAAAGCTGCCGTCTAAGATTGCTCTGTGTAAAGGTAAGAATGTACCCTTGGTCTCCTGGAAAGCTGTGCAATCAAATTGTAATTCTTTATGTTCTGTTAACTAAACCAATAGCAACACAAACCGACACAGCTGCCAGGAGCAGGAGTGCAGAGATCCACCCAAAAGCCCTCCCAGAAACATTCCCTCTGAGGGCAGGCCACTGAAAGAGGGAAGTACACCCACATTATAAAGCACTCAGTGACAGGCACAAGATCTCACACACAAGGGAGAAACCATGGAAAGCATTTTAAAATGATCACTCAGAGACCAGCTATGACCCAGGTACTGTTTCAGCCACAAAAATGGATGTTTACAGACATTATAAAATCCAATAATTCCTTCAAAGGGAAGGGAAGGCCTGGAGAAGAGCCTGCAAAAGCTGCTTTTTACAGATACACTTTTACCTACAATGTGACATTAAAAGATGGATTCAGTTAGAAATATTTTGTTTTATATATGATTCATAAATTATCCATCATCAGGTGGAAGACCACCAAGGTTTGGACTGACAACGGCCACTGCAACTGCCCTACAGAGAGTGAACAACCTTACATATTTATTTAGTAGTACTTAACCCAGAAACCAATATAGAAATAACATGCCTGGCAAGGAAAGTGCAAACATAGACTGCAAACAGAACTCTCAGTTAATTGAACCTGCTCAGATTATGAAGATAAAATTCACACAATTTTTAATAATCCATTTTTTCTCCCTATTGGTGACAGGGAAGGGTCTCCAAGAGTTTACACTCAGCACACACTGCTACAAATGTGCTACTGTTTAGAATCAGAAGAGCACAAATTCTGATGCAACTTTTACCTTTTCTATTAATAGGAAATCTTTTGGCCTCTGGTGCACCTCTCATTCAGTTCAAAGTGCTGGTTTGTTCTCAGGGTGCTTGGCCATGTCAGCTTGAGCTGAAGCAGGACAGATGCTCCCTGTCACCCTCCAGACTCAGCACAGAGTCAGGATTTCAAGCTGCTGTCTGGAGGAGCTGAGGGCAGGATTTCCAGAATCCAGCTAATCTTCCATTAATACCAATTCCATTGCAACCTGGTAAAATCCGTTCTTCACCCATTAAAAGAAATTCACTGTTCCTTGTGAGTTAGTTTGGAATTTGTATTAATTGTTGCAGTTTGCAAACTGCTTGTTCCACTACAAATAATGAAAAAATATAAGTACCTTTTATTAGATCAACTCAGGTAGCTTTGAGGGGAAAAAATGGACTTAGTTTTGGGTGCAAAAGCCACTGAAGAAATAATGTTATTAAAATCACTACCAATGCACATAAACAGGCAAAGACTGGGATTTATTACACAAATATAACATTTTATAGTTGGAATTATGCAATACAGCTTTCCCCTGAAGAGTATAAAAATATAACAAATAAAAGGAAAAATAAATAATATATAGCAAGATCATGTAAAGTGGAATATTTTACCATTGTGTGTGAGATTGCTGTCTGAATAGCTAATAATTAACCTGCATGTCTAGTGCATCATTTAAAAGAACCTGATGAAAATATCTAAGGAAAATTATAATGAAAAGTGATAAAAATAAATTACTGAAATAAAGTGCAGAAATAGAGATCTGCTTGTGTTACAAAAACAACGAGGCAATAGAAATGTGAGCAGCAGGGACAGAACAGAATTTGTCTGAGATGAAATAATTTTGGGGAATGATGAGCAAACAAATGAGTTTGCTCAAAATTTTTCGAGAGCATTCTAATACTGGATTTAATGAGAAAGCTTTTCAGTTTTATTGCTTCTAGAAATTGTGTCAGGATAGGAATTAACTGTCCGAACAGAGAGGGGAAAACAAACCTTCCTGTTGCTGGTAACATCCACACCCTCATAAGTGTGAGAGCTGCCACATTTCTTTCCAAAACATTTAGCCAGTTCTCATGGAGTGATACCACAGTGATACCATCGGGGTTTTGGTTTGCAGCAAGGGCATTACAAGAAGAGCTGACCAAACAACCTTGGAGCAAATGCACGTAAGATGATTCAATTTAAATTCAACAGAGTGGTGAACAAACGTTGGGCTCAATCTTGACTTCAGAAGAATCTCTGAGTAACTATGGTAACTGTTTACCGAAAATAATTGGACTGAAAAAGTTTTGAAATTGAACATGAAGGTTTAGAGTATATTTAATTTGTAAAGAGATTACTATTTCTAAAATGTGAATACCAAACCAAGAGATTTCAGGAAAACTGGGCTCCAAAGCAAAACTTTGGGCCCCAAAGGAGGTTAATAGTGCAAATGACGACCCTAAAAGGGATTTTAAAAGGTATGAATTGGAGAGAGACAGGTACAATTTACAACTGTAACATATGAAGGGAGAAAGTCAGAACTTCCAGAAATCGATCTGAACTATATCAAGGAAAGAACAATAAAATAAAAAGATTTTTCAGATCTGATTTTTTTTTTTTAAACAAAAAGTGTGAACATTACAAGGAAAATGAGACAAAGCTTAAAAGTAATGTAGAAAATAAAATCCCCTTCCTTTTCAGCTTTCTGTAGGGTGTGTGGCAGGTTCATGAGCTGGATGGCAAATTAACACTATTTGGTGTACACGTAAAAAAATTCATTGGAAGGAGGCAAAGGTTGAAGAGTTCATCGCAACCTAACTGGGAACAGCCACTCTATGGCTCCAAATGCTAAAATACCTTGATACCTTCGTGCCCTGTTCTGAAATCAGAAATTTGTAACATATTTCACCTTCAAATTCCAGCCTTAAAACGAGACAGGTTCAATACTCGCATTTTAAAGGAAGAACAAGTGACCCAAGCAACAACCAAGGTGCTGAACAATGATCAGAACACACAGTTATCATTACCAGTCCAATGTCCAATAAAAAGAGCTTCTTTTGCAGTAAAAAACTCTGCCTTGTATTAGACTGCTACTGTAATAAAATAAATATTTTATTCAGATAATCTCCCTCTATTTTTTTACTAAATAGATTTATCACCATTTACTTTTGGAGGGAGGAATAATTACATCTCATGGAACCATGATAAAAGCAGACAAGAAGTAGTAGAACCTGCCTTTTTGCTGCTGTAACCAGACAGAGACTAGGCCCAGGAGCCAAAACACGCACCCAGAATGAACATTAAGCAGCTTGCATGGGAGCTGACTCGTTCTTCCCAAACACAGAACACAACTGATGCAAACAGCAGCCTCTTATGGGCACTTCTGGAGAAATTTAGCACAATACTAGAAAATAATTCTGAAGCCAATAAACCATCTTCTGATCATAGCCAAGAGCAGTTGCGAGTTTTTCTTAATATTACAAATATTATACTGGAAGTGATCCTATAAAACGAGAGTGAACTACAAGAAATCTGTACACAGTGAGGTTGCTTACAAAGACAGACAGGGTGAGCTACCCAAAACTAAGAAGTTCTATTTTTCTGTTTTATTCTAAATACATGTTTATGGGAATTGCAGCCACTTGATTCAGAGGGCAATCAAGGCTATGTGATTCACTCAAGCAAGCTATAAAATAGTGATGGATCCTACACAGGGAACTTTGCATTCCGAAGCTGTGAGACATCTGATAAACTCCAGGAAATTATTCCCACCAATTTAGACCTTTACAATCCACAGATGTCTAATTTCTCTAGGATTATTTGCTGAAATATTAAAAAAATATATATATTTACAACAAATATGAATCATAGGAGGCTTCCCACTAAATGTCATCTAAATGTGTTAGCTAAAGTGCTTTTGGGACAGAAGTACTGTGACACTGAAAAACATAATGGTAATTGTCATTGCTGAAATCCCACTGCTGGGTGTCCTGGGCATTAGTGATCTAATAAAGATTAATACAGCACTCTGGAGATTTCACTGCTGCTACCACCAGCAGCTCAGTCCAGACAACTCGAACGAAGCAATCAGAGCCTGATCAGCTCCATAACTGAGCACCACAAACCTCACACGGCTCCAAGCCTCAGCGAGAGCCTCATGGAGCTCAGATGGATTCAGATGAAAAGGAAACAATTCCCTTTAAGTGATTTGCATGAACCTAATCCCACTACAAAGTTCTGCATCCCTCTCATGCTGCAACATACTGTGCCAACTTCTGATATCCACCCTTCCCCATAAAGAAAACAGAAAAGGTTCAGGAAAAAGAGCCAGAAGAATGTAATTTGAGATGTGGGGAACAAAACCAACCTCCTAATAGAGAGATTTAAAGAGCTCAATCTCATTAGCTCTGTCAAGGAGAAGTGGAAGGTCTGATATGATCATGTCTAGAAGCACATACACAGGGAGTTTTCTGATTGCTCTTCTAGCAAAGGCATTGTAAGGCTCAAGGCTGATGAACTGTTCAGACTGGAATAGCTGCAGTTTGTTAATCATGGGAATAAGTCAGCACAACTTACCAGAAGATGTAAGAGATTCCTTATTGCTTCAGCCTTTTACTCTAGGTTGACTGTCACTGGGAGAAACACCCACTAGCTCAGCATGAAGGGCAGTCCTAAGGTAATTCTTACATGAAATTCTTGGACTCATGTTTTTCAAGGGAGGTTACTGTTACCACTTTCTATAGAACAAATTATTAAGTAGGTGGTCCTAAAAATATATATTTTAAATTATTGAAAATAAAAATGTATTTATATGAATATACCAGCGCACAGAGGTATAATTTTAAAATTACATCACTAGAGGCTACATGTGAGGTTTTCTATCAATAAGTGTTGTGGTATGAAAGAGATAATTCTAAAAATTAAAGAACACTTTTGCATTCTTTTTCATAAAGAATTCCATTTGTGCATGAGTCAAAGGAGAGAAGCCTTATCATGTATTGCCTGAAACAGCCTAACGAGGGAAAACATCACCACAAAACATGGCTGCTTTGGCATTTTCACAGCCAGGAAAAAAATGGTTTAGCTGTTAGGATCCTGTCACTTCTCTTATTTTTGTAGTTCAAAACTTCCTTCAAGGCTTAATAAATCAAAAGATGCTACAGACATGACAGATCTCACTGGGAAATCACTCGGTCTCAGTGGGCAGTACCATCTACACTTGGCATCAAAGGGAGACCTACAGCCTCAGCTGTTCTTTAAGAAATGCAGCTGGTTGAATCTGCCCAGAGATTCAGAATGGCTCAATAAATCCCAGAAATGATGGCTTAGCAAAGAAGGTGTCAGTAAGATGGTCAATACTGACCACTGGAATTCACAGGTATTGGCAGTTTTTAAAATACACAAATGGCATGCTATCTGCTTGGTATTGCTTGTATTTGTTTTGTTATCTGGCAGTCCACAAACCTGCTCTTTCCCCTCTGACTGTCACCAGTCCCCAATGTCCTCAGGCTTTTCTTTGCTTAGAGAAAAGGACTTCTAACACTATTAATTTCTAGCAACTTTTCTAACCACGTACAGCTCTTGAATCATACAAGCCTTGAGTCAATTACCAAGTGGCTCTGACTCAGATATTCAGAATTTTTCCAATAAGATCATGACTTTGTGCACTTTCAATACAAAAATGACTTTGTGATGCTAAAACCAGTCATTGTATTTTGCCACCTGCACACTGGTTCCAGTCACCAAAGGGATATTCACAAACAGACCAAGGGGGTCTCTGTGGAACAGCTCCCATGGAAAACATGGAAAACGCTCCACTTTGAGCAGCCAGCTTTGTGTCTTCTCAGTGTTGGCCTTCCGAAACATGCCAGGTATATTTCTACTTGCTGTGCACAACATTTGGATTATGCCTTGCTTTTCTGATGATTCACAGGGTCAGCTCGTGCAGTTAATGCTCTCAGGGATTTTTTTCAGATTAAGCTGAACCTGCAACAGTTTTATCATGTCAGCAGTCTCTTCCAATTACTTACAGTGATAAACATTTGCTGTAGCAATGGCCTTGATTAAAATGCTAAAGGGAAATGCCTCATCTGAGGGATTTGGAGCACCAAGTTCACTTTCGTGTGAGACTTTTCAATATACAACTGCTTGAACTCAGCTGCCTGTGGAAAAGAATTGCTAGTGCTTGTCACTGCCCTGGAGTGAGAGAAGCTCAGATGGAAAGGATTAAATCTGGTTAGATGAATCTTGCATTTTCTGACAGAAGTTACATGCAGCAAGGTAGCCAAGACTCGTAGGGAAGCAGCAGCTTTGGGAAGTACCTGTGGTTCCGATGTATTCCATCCTTCCTCAGGGGTCTTTCCAGTTGAGTCTAACAACTCCTGGGAGCTGTAATTAGAGAGAGACTTCAGCTTGGGCACACACTGCAAAGTCAGACTGCAAACTGCTCGTGGGCCTCCTCCATCCATGCCCTGTACTCCGGGTCTTCAGATCCAGGGACTGATCTGAGCCAAGCCGGAGGAGCACGACTCTCACTCGGCTCCGCTGGAACGGCTGCCGAGAGCCTCAGCTCCTGAGCACACAGCAGGGACAGAAATGGGGAAGAGGGCAGACAGTAACGAGCTCAGCTTTTTGCCTCTCTGATCCTGCTCCTCCAATGAACTTCCCAAAACTGGGGCAAACAGGAGCCTCTCAGACCACAGCTCTCCTTTCTGTTCAAGATTCACATCTCCATCACCCCAGTGCTCCTGCCCTGAGAAGTGAGACAGGAGAACACCTGCACAGCAAACCCCTCGGTGCTGAGGACACAGACTCTGCAATGTGTCACTTTGGTTAAGCTCTGCTGTAGACCAGGAACTGACATCCTCCACCTGCTTAATGGACACCCATGGGTGTTCCCAGAGTGCATATTTAAGGATGTTCCTGGAGTGCATATTCTAGTTTAGTTTTGACCAGAAGGAATTGAATCTGTGTGCTCTGAGACACCACTCAGTGATGTGAGGCAAAGTGCAATAAAAGGGAAGGACTGAGAGATTTACTTCAAAATTGCATTGAAGGTGGATGCACTCTGTGGTAAAAACTGCATTTCAAGCTTTATAATGAATGTTATCTCATGGTAGACCTTGAGATTAAAAAAAAAAATCAAATAAAAAGCAGAGAACACTGTTTTGGAATAAAATGTGAAGCAGCTCAAACTTTCTTAATTTAGTGTAGAGAATTGGGCTTTGCTTTGAAGGCAACTTGACAGATATTAAACAACTGATACGAACCTTCACACAGAAAGCTGCTTTTACCACAGTGAAGGTGTGCTAGAAAAGCCTGCCTGTCTCAAAGACTGAACACATTTCCCTGTGCTCCGGGCCAAAACCAAGAACCAGTGAAGTGGGATGAGGTTGCCTCTGTACCCGCCTTAGATTGCAAAGCCACAAAGTATGGCATAGATAGAAGGAGATTCAGCTGTCCTAGGAGCAGATCTAATAATAATTGAGTAGGGCATTTATCACAGAAAACAGAATGATAAAATAGTAATTTACAATTAGTTCCAAATCAGGTTAGAGATAAAAATATCAAGCTAATTGGCTTGCCAGGCAATATACTGAGTGGGAGGATCCTACAGGATTTCTGGAGCCTTGGTTCCCAGTGACTCTGTTGCTTGACAGAGTAAAGCTGGTTTATGTGAAAAATGTCCTTCAAGAACCTCATAGAAAGGAACAGATACAATGAAATTCCTCAAGCAAATAAACCATAGCTTTGCTACTACCAGGACAATCACTCACATGGCTAAAAAGAAGCTCAGTTTATTTAGGGATGACTGTGTTGCCAGACTAGCCAATAACAGGAGAAATTGCAGTCTGAAGCTCCTATGAAAAGCCAATTTTCAGGGGCTGTGGTTCATCGCTTTCAATTTTACCCCTGCTGTGAAAACTAATGTTAAAAAAACGATATCAAATTCTGAACTTGTATAATTGCATTTCAAACGACATACACAAGTACACAGTTGACTAGCAAAATGATCTGATACTTAATCTCAACAGCTTTAAAGAAGCCTATTTCTTGTAATTTAATCTCAAAATTTGTTTCAAAGGCAATTTCTATGTTTCTCTTGTTGTTCCAATTCCATCTTTGCCATTGCTGGTGATCCACATTTGCAAGACATGACCCCAACATAGACTTTCAGAGGTATTCACTTCACTTCAGAGCTGTCTAGAGCCTGGCTACACATTCCAAAGGGACTCCTCATCCCCCAACTTTGAGAGAACTTGAGGAAATAAACTCCTGGAACTGACTGCATGGCTCCACACCAGCAGCTACAGCCAAGTTCTCCCAAATGCTTCACTACCCTGCGGAATCCCACTACGAGAGATGAGCACTGCTGGTGCTTGCACAGCAAACAAGCTTTGCAGAAAACCTGGGCTGGGACTCCAGAAACCTGATCAAATCAGGGAAGAGTGCTCAGAACCGAGGCATAACTGTGCTGTTACCTGAGGCTGCTGTAAGAACTAATTTAATTAAATGGCAGTAGGAGTTCATCAAGGAGATGTGAATCACATTTTAGGGATTATCTAAATGGGAACCTAAATAATTGTGGTTTATATTGAGATGGGAAGACAAAAATGTAAATTATACTAATTTAGGTGCAATACTGAGTTAGGCCTGATTTTACAAGTCTTAGAAATAAAAAGACTTTTAAGGCGTAGCTTTAAGTAATGCCTAAATCTCATTTAAAGTCTAGGGAATTATATGAATATGTAGCTGTTTAAATATCTTGTCATTAACCTCACAATTCAGGTCAGATTATCTGAAATATTTAATAAATGCATTTTAACACTAAATATATGGGATTCACTTCAGGTCCCTGAAGGAGGTGCAGGTACCATAAGGAATACATTTATTTGAGCCACAGGGGTTGCTGCTGCCACCCAGGAGAAAGAGACACCAGTGTGGAGCTATAATTAGAGGCCGTGTGATGGCAGAGGGACACGGGGAAAGGACAGGATGCAAGATACAGAGAGTTCTTCTGAGGTGTCAAAAAGCCTCACTACAGCTCAGGAAACAGGGTGGGAAGGGAACACATAGAGCTATTATGATATGAAGTTTAGCTGCAGAGAACTCAGGGGATAAAACCAGATGAGATTCTACTGAGAGCTCGTGACAGGAGTCTCCAGTGAGCCAGAGCAACCCGTCCCTGTGTGCTTGGGTTTTTGCATATGGGGAGAAGAAAAAAGACAATCTATGGTTTCACTGATGGGTATTAACAATTCAACGTGCACAAACCCAGAGTCCAGTCACACACACTCAGCAGGGTTTGGAAACTTTCAGAAGAAACAGAACGAGTTTTGGAAAAAGATGTTACAGTACCACACCTAGAGAGCACTGTTAAAATTCCACATAACCATGAAAAAAGATTGGAACGAAGCAGTCTTATTCCATCACTATCGATGTGGATAAGAAGCAGGATTTCCCTCCTTTGTTTTCTCTTCTAAGAGCTGTGGTCAGAGGCTTCACTAGTTCACTGCGTGACCAACATCTCCTTGGAACAGCAGCCACCATGCCATTCAAATTCCAAATGTAAGATTAACATGCTGCTGCAATAGAAAGCAAGCTAAAACATGTCATTAGTGGCCTTTCACTGATGTAATTTAATCAATTTGCAGCTTCAGAAGGAATGAATATAATCCCAGGGACACTGCCAGAAAGCCTGAGCTACGTACAGTGTTTGGAAACAAAAGGTCCATCATCTTTCCCTAGTTATGTGCTAATGCTTTGATTTCCAAGCTGAGGATTAAAACTCCCTAAATTTCCCCAGGTAACCACACTTTGCATGCTCCATGTTTATTTGCTAACACTGAGTAAAACTCACTGATAGTTTTTTCTCTAATTTGGAAACTCCTCTGAGACTGTATAATCACTTCAGCTACTTTGCACTAGAATTGCTCTTAAGTGACTCTGGGTCCTGGAGATGGGCTCTGCTCAGCTGCCTGAGCTCCTGGCTGTGTGCAGATGTGATGAACTGCAGGAGGAACAGCCCAGCTCACAGACCTGATTCTGCAAGGAATCATCTGCAGGCCCTGCAGGGGCAGCTGTGCTGTCAAAAGGTGCAGAGAAAAGGAGCTGAGTGTCTCGTGGTGTGCGAGCTCCAGAGAGCTCCGAAGCCCAAAGTCAGCGTGTGCAGGCTGGCCCAGGCACTCTCAGCTGCTCTGGTTTACAAACAGGGGCCACACAAGCTTCAAAAGCTCCGTTTGCAAGAGGCAGCACAGCACTGAATCAGATGCACCTACAAGAAGGAGCTTGATCCAAGAAGTTTCACAAAACTCTGTGTTTGAGCACAGCCACAGCATGTAAACAAGCACCCAAGGTCTTCAACCCTGGAAAGTTCCCAAGGTATAAGCATGTTGGTTCTTTCTGTCCCTTCCTCACCCCACTGATCTGCTGAGAGAGAACAGAAGCACATCACAGTCAGCATCCTTCAGTGTGTATTTGCCTGTACTCCTGATAAACAAATTTTTTAAAGTTTCACTCTGGGCATACTGGCAAAAAAATCAACATTCAAAGAGGAAAGAGGCAAAAAGAAAACAGAATAAAAACCCTGTAAATTGTCTTCCTTGGGGTTGGACTAGATGATCTCCAAAAGTCCTTTCCAGCCCTAACAATTTATCCTTTAATGACTTAAGCTGTTATTCACACATCTTGATTCTCCTGTCCTGAAAGATCATTTCCATAGAGAAGCACGTAAAAATATAATTGCATTTCTAAACTAGACTTCTTCAGCATACCCAATTCTTGTTTTCCCAACATCTCAGCACATTTCCTGCAATCCATATCCTTCACACAGCAGCAACACACACATTTTTGGTGTAAATCTGTTTAGCTCCATAGAAATAATTACTAGCAGAGGATCTGGCCTAATACACTCAGAAGATAAATTGTCTTCTACCAGACTACAGTGTCTTCAAAGCTATAATTTATCTGCACACTCTACAGAACAAGATAAGAGTCTCAGGAGACATTTTCATCAAAGAATCCCATCCCCAATCCCTCCACTCCCCCCCAAAAAAAGAAAAAAAGGACATAAACATCCAAACTTCCCTTTCTGTACAGAATATTAAAAACTTATGGAAGACTTCATGTGGCATAGGGGGCATAATATTCTGCTTCATTGCAGAGCTGAAGCAATGAAAAGGGGGACAAAAATGGAAGATCAGAATTTTAGAATTGTTAGAAAAGTACATGATTTATTTGCTCAAAAGACTATGTATAGGAAAAAGCTTCTGGAAATCACACATGGAAAATAATTAATCCACCCGAATAAACAGATGAAAGTTCTGTCTTTCACCAGATATTCCTGAATTTTTCTCTAAGCAGTATTTCTTCTCCTGCCATTTTTGTGTACTGTGAGAACAGTTTTGAATACAAACCAGTGTGTTCATTAAGGCAATTTAAATATAGACAAAAATCTTATCACTGGCAGTATCTGCTAAGCACAGCCACCTGCCTGCACTGAAATCCTCCTGCACGCCATACCTACTAGCACGCCCAGTAATTTGTCCAGCTTCTCTTTCGCATCCAAAAATAAACAAAAAATATGAGCATCAGCCTCCTGCAGTGCTGCCCCTGCCCCAAAGCCACGCTTCCCCATATCCTTGGGAGTGTCCCACTTGGAATCTGCAGCCCGTGGGTTTCTGAGGCTGAACACGTTGTCAAGAGCGACGATGAAACACAGATCAGCACGCGTGGCATTCACAACAAAGTCCTGCTAGGTTACCTTGTGATGGTGGATGGGAAAGTTAAAAACAGGATTATTCAACTAAAATGAGAATTTTCAGTGACAGAAACATAACATGCACTTTCCTGTTAAGGAAAAATCTGGGACTTGGATCAGCACGAGAACAGAAGGAGAAGAGGCACAGCACAGCTAAACCAAAATGGTGCCAGCAGCACGTCCTCAGACACAAACACGACTGAGGGAGATGACGACAGCTTGGTAGCCAGAACTGTGAAAGATATTACACACAACCCTACCCCAGGAATGGGGGAAAGAAAAGTTTCAGGGTTTCTAATCCACTGTAACAGAAACCCTTTACATGCAAAATTCAGGTAGCAAAATGAAAATGATGAAGAACTGCTGTGCAGTTTGGAGTGCCACACAACTACAGCAGGCACGTGAGGAGAAATTCCTGCCACTCCTAAAAGAGCTACAAGAGCTTAAAAATTTATCAAAACGTGACAAAAGGGAGAAAATACTTGAACTTGTGCATTCCTTTCAGCACTGAGCTGCCTCTCCAGTGCTGTCCTAGTTTCCAGCTCCACGGTGAATGGGAGAGGCAGCAGGTTCACAGCTGCCAAGGCCCATTGGATGCAGCCAGTCCCAGCTATCAGGTCTGGCTCTGAGATCAGAGGCAGGTACAGCTCCTCTGGCTGCTGAAATAAATACAGGGACTCCACTGTGAACAATGGCAAGAATCACTGAGATTTCTGCCTAACCAAACCAAGGCACCTGGGCCTCTGCCCTAAAAATGGTCTTGAAGACACAGACACAGCTCCAGGTCTGCAGCTGTTTCCAGGATTTTTTTTAAACTGAGAAGAACAGAAGATCATTATGGCACTAGTCAAAGGCTTACTCTGAAACTGCTTCAAGCACTGGCACAGAGAGACATTTTCTAAACATATACTACTGGAGAGAAATGCTTCCATAGCACCATATGGAATGGTATGATATATGTATGTATTTTTTGCTATTGCCTTGTAAACTACAATAAATTAGAGCAAGCTTAATCACCTTCAGTGACAGCTCCTGCATTGAAAGCAAGTGTTAAGTTTCTCTTTAGCCAAAGGAGGGAATCTTTTTTTTTTTTTGGTAAAATTCTGCCCAAGGCTTGTAAATGAAATCAGAGAATGATGTTCAGGAATATGTTTGTTTGGTTAAATGAATTCAGCATTCATCAATCAATTGTTTATGGATTATACATTTCCCCCCAAGTAGACAAGAATCTTTAGATATAGCTATCCTTAAGGTTTCATCATTTTTTGATACAGACCATATGGTTATATTGGGTCTAAGCCTCATTCTTGGCATATAAGAATGAAAATGTTGCAGTTCCTTCCTAAAGAAAAAAGGGAAAGCAAAAATTTAGGGGAGAGAGAAGGACAGGGTCCTACATATCTTTCAAAAGCATTACAGTTTTAGAGAGGAATTATCCACTCTAAATAATAATCTCTTTCACTGCCAAACCTCTTTTATGTCCTAGCCTCAAGGAACAGCTTTTTATTCAAAACAAACAAATCCAAAACTTCTCTTAGCAAAGCAAACAGCCAGAAACCCAGGAGGCTCTGCTTTTGTACCTCTTCCTAACCAGAAAGAGGGGAGAGGAACTGGGAGGAGACACAAAGCAACATCCCTGCTTCCAAAAGGCAGCTGAGTCATGTGATGGGCAGCCAGCTCTTCATTTTTGATCTCTTTTGTCCTGTCACATGTGAATGCAGCAAGAACATCATATGGTACTAAGATCAATATTGCTGGTATATTTTCATCTCCCCCAAAGCAACATATTTCCCACAGTTTTTATTTGAAGTTCAAGTGAATTACAGTTATTCCTGTAAGTTATCATGGCTCTAACAGCACGATTGGGCCCTGGTGCTGCAGGAGCTGGGGGATATTATGGGCTATTTCACTTTGTTAGCTGAGGAAATCCATTTAGGCTTTTATGCTGAGTAGTGCAATACTAACACAAGGAGACATTTCAACAGTACAAGAAAAACACCCCTGTTTTCACTTTCACAGACATTAAACAGGGTTTATTTCCTTCTAGGACTCACTGAAGTTTCTGCTATAAAGGTGCTAAAGCAGAGAAATACTATTCACTGGAACTGTTCCGACACTCGACATCAGGAGATGCAGTTTTTAGTTAGTTATAATTTTGCCAAACTTGACTCATTTAGTCTGATCATTTTGATGCTGAATATCACCTGCAGGGTAATTTGTTTTCTTCCTTTGCAGACAGATGGTTTAGGTGGTTGTAACAACAAAGCCAGAGAATGGAAAATTGTTTTTTGCTAATATACAAAATCAGTTCAAGGAACTTTTTCAAAAGCAACCGACTGAATTTTCACCAAACTTTCAGGGCTAGGCAATGGCCATGCTGCACTGAAATCCACATTCCAAGTCTATCCACTTCTGAATTCCATCTTATCCCAAAGATCTCAGACTGCTCTGCTTAAAATAAGCCAATGACCACCCTGGCATCCGTTTAGAGAGCAGTCTCAAGAGAACTGCAGAACACCAGACAAGCCTTCAGTGGGCTCCAAAGGAATATGTTAAAATCCTCTCCTGTTTTAGAAGAATACAGAGACTCCAGAGCAAATAAAAGGGAATGCTCTCATAATCAAAATGGCTTGAAACTTGAGTAGTGGCTCTTACCTGCATTAATCTTTATGCATAAAAGCTTTGCATAAAAGAGACTGGTCACTCAAGTTAATCTAGTAGTCTTTATGCATAAAATATTACCTCTATTGCACTTTCCTGCAGTAATATTATCATTTATTTTTGATAGAATAAATGAAATTCCCATTGGAAGAAGCCTTCTTTTTTTACTCCATACCTTAAGCAAAACCAAACAAAATAATCCTGCAGGTATTCTTTACTCTTTCTTTATGTTCTTATCGTTATTATTGTGTTTCCTTCACAGTAAAATTCAAAGCTAATCAAGCTCCAGCTGGGAAAGAGCAAAAAGCATGAGCTCCTCTGGAGCCTTGTCAAAGGAAGGGAGGTCCCGAGCAGCCATGCAGGGACAGGGCTGGAAGGTGCCCCTCGAGCCAGGTGGAAGGTGTTCACTCACAAGAGGGACAGGGAAGTTTGCCCTGCCCAGTTGCTGACTGTGCAGAGGCAGTGCCAGGGGGCTGGAGAAAACCCCGGTGCAGAATAACCCTGACCCCAAGGCAGAGCGAGGGCAGACAGGGTGATGGGGTGGAGCTGCAGTGAGATCCCTCAAGGAAGACAGAACTGGCAATTAAACATCAAACCAGGCCATTTTCCCAGGCCAGCAAGGTTCTCAGACATGCTTACAAAGAGGGAAGAACTCCCACAAAACAGGCCTTCAGGTATTTGTGTTTTAAACCCCTGCAGTCAGAATTTAAGGAGAGAACAATTGCGCAGAGAGGAGCCAAAGTTTCGTTAATATTCAAAAGGATCTTTTATGTCACATCACACCCACACAACGGCCATTAGGGATGGCAGAAGGGTTAAATACACCTCTCTGAAACAAAGGGGAAACGTCACTGCTGGAGCCTCTTGCCTGGTGCTGGATCCACTTTATTCTGAAAATAGCATGTGGTAACTGGCAGGACTTGCCAGCACAGCTGAATTAGTCAGAAAAGCTGTCAGGGAGGTGGGAAATCTCCAAGTCTCTTTGCATGCTCCAGGGCTTGTTTCACTGTGGCACAATTACAAATACACAGCTGTAGGATCTGCTGTGCTGCTGGCTCTGAAAACAATAGTTCAGGGTCTACTTTCTTTATGAATTTGGCAATTAATGCTGACAGGAGCTGCACACACACACTGAGGAAAGCATAGACTCAGTTTTCTCCCAGGTAAAAGAATTTCACAGAGATGGCCCATGCTTAAGGATAGAATAAGTTCTTCAGGCATGCAGGTTTCAGAGCTACTGAAGTTGGCTGATTCTTTGAAGGCGCTGCCCTCCTTCATTGCTGGGTAATAGTAACAAATTTGTTATTGCATTACAGACAATCCATAGATGGATATATAGGAAAATGTAAACTTTTATACATTATTCACATGAAGGATGGGCAATTACAGCAGAAAAGCCCATTATGTTGCCTGAGGTCCTGTCAGTTCTCACAGGGGTGACCATGTCAGGCCAATCCGTCATAGACAGAAATTCAAAGCTCAGGATTCAAGCCATGGTGAAAGGGATTCTGCAGATGAAAATCATGAGGTTTGATCTAAGTTGGCCCTCTGAAAGCTTTAATCACATATGCATAGTCTCTTTGTACATAAATTATACTGCATATTCTTTCCATATCTTTTGCATAAAAAGTAAGAAGAGTTTGTGCACTGAGACCTGGTGGTTCCCAGATTTCCATTTAGCAAGGGGTCTGAGGAAACTCTTAAAAGAGAAAAAAGGAGAACACAGGAGATAACTGCAACGACAAGAACATGTGCATGGAAAAAACATGATGAGATCATTAGACAACTTTAAGAAATTAGATACTGATTAGTTACTAATCATGGGTGTTGTTCTCACCACCTCTGTCAGAAGTCTGGTGGTGTAACATTACCAGCAGTAACCACTCACATATCCTGTTCTTTGCATTTCTGGAATTAAATCTTTTCTGATTCACCCTGAGGATTTTGCTCTCTGGGAACAGACCAGATGGGCTCCAGGAGATCCTGAAGTCATGGGAATAGTTCCTAAAGCTAAGGAGACTTACAAAATGCAAAGGTTGTATGAAGGCAAAATGTTATCTCGAATGACCCATGAACAGCTCTGAAGGATCCAGATATTCCTTTCCTCTCTTCACTGGCCATGCAGGAGAAACAAGAGAAATTCCTGAGGCACTGCTATGGCCAGGCTGAGTAGCCCAAGCTTTACTGAACCCATCTAAGCCTCCACTGCCTGACTGCAGGGAACCAAAGCAATGCTACCGAAGTTAAAGTTGCCATGAGACAATCTAAACCAGCCTTTCCTATCAGGGTTACCAGTTCCTGTTTGAGAGGGTTTGATACAAACCAAATCCATGTTGAGAGACTCCTGCTTTATGCCTATCAATAGCTCAATCCTTAACCTTCAGAGACTGAGCAGTGCTTGGGGCTGACCTCAATGCATCTGCTTCTCATGCACCCTTCAGATCAGACCGTGTCTTATTAAACGAGAGTGAAATATTTTAAATCAGCTTTACACTTTGCCTTCATAACTGCTGGATTAATTTGTAGATACACTCACTTGAATTATTTTGTTGTTTCAGCCTAAGCTGAATCAGTTTAGTTACCACATTTTTCATCTTTGAGCAACTTAATTTATTCTTATTCTGTTTTCAATAAAAACTATTAAAAGCATGTGAAAATTACATTTCCTGGATTATATGATGGGCTATGAACACATTGGCATAGACAAGCTCAGATAAGAAATCTCTGAGGCACTTGGCTTTGCTTATAATGTAAAATTTATTTATATCTGAAGGGAGCTATGACCTGAATGCCACAGTCTGTGCCTGTGAAAAATAGGCAATGTAGAACCAGATGAGAAATAATGGAATGATGAAAATGGAGAAGGGACCTGTATAAAACCTGTAAGATGGGGTTAAAAAAAAAAAAGGCTAAAAACCTTACAAGTGTTCTGAATGGAAAAATGCTGTGCATGAAGATGATCACTACTGGTGTTCCTCAGCTTTGCATCTGGGACCGTGTTTATTTAGTATTTTAATTAATAGTGTTGGTTCAAAAAGTAGAGAAGCACTTGTGGGAGTCCCTGACGACCGAGGGAGGCATAGTCGGCACATGCTGAGGCTACACTACATACAGGAATTTTATTTGTGGAGGATCTTGTTTAAGAGAATAAATAAGAAGGGTGAAAATTTAATAATACACAGCTACTTGTAACAAAACAAAAAGGTTACTATGAGCCTTAGCTTTACCTGCGGCCAGTGACAGAGGAAAAACCCTTTTCTTTATCAGGAAATCTGAAGCTGATCCCAAGTCCTCTGTGTACCATGGTCAGGACATGGCAGTGCACAGCTGGGGAGAGGAAGGTCAGGAGGAAGCAGAGAAGTATCGAGCACTGGGTAACTCAGCTCCTCCAGAACTCTGGGGTTTTAGAAGGAATAATTCCCTCAGTAATGCCAGTTTGAGGGACCACTATAACGAGATGAAGAATTGAAAGCCTGTCTTTTTAAAGGAGAGTAGAACAGTCACTGTGACTAAACAAAGGTGAAGAAGAGAATTATTATTTGTTTTAAACACTTTAAAAGGACAAATACACAGAGAAGTGAGGATGAAAGGCTAAAACATCTGCATCCTAAATCAATGGCCAGAAACTGGCTGAAGTAAAATGAAAGCTGGTATATGATTCTATTATAGCCCTCCAAGAAGAGCTTCAGGGGTAACTTAGGTTTCTGAGAGTAAGCCTAATCCACCTGCCAAAAGGATTTATACTGATATGATTGCTCATGATAGGAATGGCTTGGACTCTTGACCCAAGCACTACCTCTGCTCTTTATTTCCTCGGAGCTTTAACAGAGAGTGGATTTCCTCAGGGCTGGCTCGGTATCACTGTGTGTTATCAGACAGAAGACAACATGCTACTTCAAATCTGATGACACATGGCTGGAATTTCAATTATACACTGCCATTTTAGAGGGCTCTTAAACTCCTTTCAAAAGCCAGGCTGCAGTTTTTTAAAATGGATTTGAGGGAGATTTGTCAGAAGAGGAATATTTAAAATGACTGACTACTCAGAATTCTTTAATTTTACTCCTAAGATTAATTGAATACCAGTTAGTTGGTAAGCCCAGTGCAGAATTTCTGGCATTCTGGTTTCCCCTTAAGCAGTGGTTAGCAAGGTTACATTCCAGCTCATTCAATTCACTAACAGTTTTAGGCAAACACAATATTGGTCACAGTGTCTTCCTAAGAGAACACACTGAGCTGATAAACATCAATTCACCTTAGGTGGGTATTTCAGATGGCAAACCCTCCTGGGTTCTTCAGATAAAAGCTGTGTAAAATGTGATCTGTCACAAGATTAGCACAGCTCGATTTGGGGTGCAGAGGAGGAGCTATGTGCCACCTGCATTTCCCCTGCTGGATCAAGTCATCTTTCTGCACTTTGGTGTCAAGGATCTTACAAGGTTACCAGTCCTCAATAATTAATCAAACTAGTTGGAAAGTTGACTTTCCATGGCAACTGTAAGAAAAATAAATGGCGTGCATCTTCTGAAAGAAAGGAATTTATGAAAGAGAACTGCACTTGCTAAACCCTTGTTGTCATAGATGTATGTGCTTGAAAACTGCCCAGAGTAAACAAACCTTTCTGCTGTACAACCCTCAGCAGGGAACATTGATGGGCAACAAAAACCCCCACAAAACAAAGCCACTTCATCTGCAGCTTAGGAACTTCACCACCAGTTTTTGTTGCCCGTTATACACTGGCGGTGTATATTCACATTAATTCTGATAATAAAACAATTTCGTGGGGAGAAAAAGAAGCCACGTAATTACCAAAGTCATTACAAAGATAAAAATGTATTTTTGAGCCTGAAAAACACAATTTCAGATGGAGGTTTTGGAAAGAATAAAACGTCTACTTGTCCAAAGTTCAGAGCCTCCTGAGCATGAAAACAATAGAATTGCCTTTCTGTATTCTTATTGAAACAGAGAAACAAACACAAAGAAGGCAAAAACCCAAACTCCATTTAAATCTGAAGTTATGCAAACATAATGATCAGGCAATTTGAGTCTGTTTTCCCATCAAGGGAATGAACCACAAAACCAGATTTTTCTTGAGACTCTACTCCTATATTTTGTCTTTTCCTTTTCTTCCACCCACAATCTCTTGATGATTTGAGAACTCATCTGGATCCTATAAAATCACAAAATAAGCAGTTTGAAGGGAAAATGCTGATGTAACACACCTTCTCAGAGCAACAGAGTGAGTCCTGATAAATAAACACATGGAAAAGAAAAATTGTTTTGAGCCCACACCACATTAGATACTGAGGTCACTCAAGTGAGATGTGAATAAAAGGTAATATTTTTATTTATTAATACCAGAATTTACAGAACTACCTCTGTCATATCTCAGTATAGATTAGCTTTTCAGTAAAAGATTGCATTTAAATATATTTTTAGACAATTGCAAAACCCCACAACTCACTGTGTGATGTAAAACACAGCCCTAATTTAATTCCTGCAGAAATAATTTACTGAATTGACTCTACCAGTGGGAGAGATGCTGATAAAACTACTCAGTGGGCTGGAGCCAGGTGAGGAGAGCTCTGTGTGTAATAGGAAGGGTCATCACACCTGCTCCCACTTGGAATCACACAGCTCACAGCTGGGAAACAACTTCTGCACGATTCACCCAAGAAAGCCAGGCCCTAAAAGCAGGTGTGACAACAGAGAACACGGAGAGTGATGCAACACTTCAGCCAACCAACAGTAGAGAGTGAGGAGTTTTTCTTCAAAATCCAATCACCCCTGGTCTAACCACTTGCAAGGACATTTCAAACCTGGGATGTGTGGATTGAGGATAAATCTGCACTGCACAGAGGCCCACAGAGTGAAGAGCTGAGTTAGTGCTGGAACTGGAAACAGCCAAGGGTTGCACAAACACTAATCAGCTTTACTGGTGGAAGAGTGATTATGGATTTTATCCCTCTAAGAAAGCACCAAATATCACCAGCCCTGCAGTGAAACTCAAACCTTACATGGATGGCCTCTCCATCACTCTATGAAGTTTTTCTGCCTCTTATTCATTCTCTTCAGCCTCCTTGATTTTTTTTTCCTAGCCACTGGCAAATTTGTAATCTCATGGCAAGAGCACTTCCCTGGCAAAGGAGTGACAAAGGTTTGAAGTCCATGGAGCCCATAAGAGGCAAAGAACCAAGATCTCTCACTGCCATGTGGGGCACTGACCACCACTGCTCTCCCTCACCTTTGATCCTTCTTCATGCTGATCCTAACGGTGCCTCTGTGTGTGTCCCACCAAGGTCAGGCACCTCAGAGGCCAAAACCCCCTGAGTTTATTAATCCTCTCGAGACACCAATATGTACCAGGGCACTGGGCAATTATACAAATTTCATGGAGTTCTCCCAGGAAGCGGGAGGTCAGCACGTAATTACAATCCCCTTGCCCTGCTGCTGTCCTTCTGTAAGCAGTGGTTTCTCAGGAACGCAGGGAAGTGTCTGGTTTTTATGTGCATTGACATTCTGAACATGCCACGCACAAAACCAGGGGATCGGTAAAAACTGTATTTTAGAGTAAGTTATACAGCTTGCTTTTCCCAGCTTCCAGAAAGGAAACAGCAGTTTACAGAGGAAGCACTCTCTTGTGTTCACATTAACTTTCTGAAGCTGTACCATGCAATGTTATTGCATCGGAGCTCAAAGAATACTCAGTGTCATCTTCTACACATCCACGGAATTCGGGCAGATTTCATGGGACATTCAGGTTCGCTTTAGGAAAGAAACACAAGCACAAATTTACACATTGCAGCAGAGTGCAAAACCGCATTCAGATATGCCACGAGAAGTGCCCAAAGAATCCAACTTACCAATTAAACAGTAGTTCTGGAGGAAGGAACAAAAGGTTCCTTCTCCCTGCTCCTAAGAAGCCCTTGAAGACAGTGCTGCTCCATGCAACATCCCCTTCCTCAGAGCAGCAGCCCAGGTCCAGGTCCCAGCTAAATGAGCTCAGCCAGAGCAAAGGGAAGAGCTGCTATTTCCAGTGGTCAGGAACCAAGTGCCCTGTGAGTGCTTCTCAATTCCTTAACTGATGGAGCTCTCGTTTCTCCCCGAGCATGCACATACCTTCACCAACACTCTCCTGCACACTGCTTACAGAAATATCTTACAATGCAAATACAACTCTGAATTTCGATCTACAATAGCCTATAACAGTTCTTTCAGCAGTGTCCTTAGAAATAGTCCTTAAACTCCCTGGAAATCCCCAGATCACAAACTGGTAACTGCTCTGAGTCGGGAAACGCAGTCTCCGTCTCTAGGAGCCACAGGCTGGAGACCTGGGGACTGAAATGTATCACAAATCATTCCCTTCCTCCTCACAGAGCCCTTCCATTTACCCATTCATTGTAACAGTGAATAGTTGCTTTGTTGCTGGACTAACTTGCACAGAACTCTTAAACTGGACACAATTTTCATCTTTCAGTGTGCTCTGAACAGAAGGTTAAGTGCAAATAATGTCTATAAATTTACTATCAAATAAAGGATTTTCTTACTTAAAACATTGGGAATAAACAGAATACACACAAACAAAATGGGTTCTTGTTCCATTTTTCTGATGTCTTCCACTGCACTTTAAAAGCTGGATTTGGCTCTACTCTCTCAAGTCAGCGGAGCCTGGACTTCCAATTCTCACAGTTCTTGTCTCAATTGCAATTCCTTCTTTAAATCACCCCACTGTGCTCCTTGGGATGAGTAGGAGTTGAGACCCATCAGTTTTAGCTGCAAAGCTGTAGGGTCAGCTTTACACTCATACACCAATTTTCATCCTTTTTTGCCTAACAGTAGGACAGATAGAATATGGGCTACATAATACTTGGTGGTTTTTTTCTTGCCATGTGGACTTCAGTTAATAACAAAGATTTTGGACCATAAAATGTTTTTAAGAGTTTTCCCTCTCCAATTTACAGGAATGGAACTGTCTGCCTAAATGTAGAAGAAAACCAGATAAATTTCAATCATACTTGAATTTTTTTTTCTCTTTTTATGCTACTTAACTGAAAGAGAGCTTATACCATTTCCCAGGAACTATTTTGGAGAAAGTAAGTTTCATCTGGAACCTCTATTTTAAATTTGTGAAACTGCAACGAAACCAACATGAATAAAGGAAATTTTGAATGCCTCAAAACTTTCTTTCCCTGACATAAGCCAAGAACACTTCTAAGGCTTCATGAGAAAACCACACCAGAAGGGACCTCTTTAACCATAATCCTAATTTCTAATGGGGAAGAAAGGATGAGCAGACACATCACCAGCTGATTTTGGCAGGCACAGAATAGCCAGTTTTTAAGGTAAAATGTTACCTGTTGAAGTCAAAAAAATAATCCAAACCCTGACTTTGAAAACTCCACACGGAGCGCAGCGGGCAGAGAAAGGCCTGGAGATTTGTCAGCGGCCACAGGGCTGAACTCTGAGCTGAGGCCCTGCCCAAGGGTGGGTTTAGTCCTCGGGATGCTGCTTCCAGAGCCCCAGGAAAAGGGGCAGCGCTGCCGGGCCCGAGCTCACCCCGAGCAGCCCCGGCAGCTGCAGGAACGGCCCTGCCCGAGGGCAGCGTCCTCACCAAGCCGAGCTCCTGCGAAGGCTCAGGCGCTGCTCAAGAATCGCGGCTGTGTCCAGCTCCAGGCATTTCCCAACACTGCCACGGAATATTGTCCCTGCCACAAAGCCGGATAGCGCTGTGCTCGGTGTGCAACGCGCCTGGCAAAGGCTCCGCTCCGAGGTGCTGCTGCTGAGCGAATGCAGAAGGGATTGATCGATGCACGGAGGAAAGGGAAGAGGGCGCGGGTCAGAGAAAAAAAGATGAGAAGACGGCAAAGAAAGAGGAAAGAGACACTTGAATCACAAAATGGAAGGTTGGGAATAGATTTCTAATCCTGGTTTGCTCACCAAACTTCCCCCGAAGAAAAGCTCTTAATTCTTCCAGTTTCATTTGCCCCATTGGTGCACGATTTGCACCCTACGAACAACTCACCGCTCCTCAAACTACTCTGAAGCTGCAAGAGGCTGATTAATAAAGATGAGGCTCAGTTATACCGAAGGAGGACAGAAAAGAGCAAGAGAAGAGAAATTTAGAAGAATAATTAGAATAACATAGAAAGGATTTTTGGATGATTTGAGTTATGGAGCAGCAAGAAGAGAAAAGCTGATTCAAATGGATTCAGAAAAATGTATCAGCAAAATCCTTTCAGCCTCAGCTGTCTACAAGACTGACCACAGAGAGGTTTGTAGGTAACCTACTGGTGACCTTTGAGTCTTTGTCATTCATGATAAAGGGTTACTTTCCTAATCCTAATTCATTTTCAAGCACAGCAGATTAACAAGAAGGGATCACTATCAAGCTGAATAATCTCCTAGCTCTAAATAATCACTGAAAGAGGAGCAGAAAAGGAACCATAATCATTTCCTTTTAATACTGTGGATGAGGAATATGCAGAAAGCTAGCCCAGAAAGGTGCTAGCATGCTGTATTTTCATAACAATTGGGTTTTTTTATCCTAAAATGAACCCAGCCAAATTAAAAAAGCAATCTTATTTATTTCACCCTGCAGTGTTACCCACATAAAGAATTATTCAAGATAAGAGGAAAATTATTGGTTGTCTATCTAGCAAGTTAAATCAGATTAAAATACTGTATGAATTTTAAGCAGAGCTGTTCCTACACACACTTATTTCAGGGGAATTTAATTTACTTAGAGAGAATTAAGCTAAAAGAACCAGACTTGCTGGGTTCTCTGTAGCGGGGTCCCCAAATTCAGCTGTGCTAAGTTTTATGGCTACTTCTCAAATATTCTTGGGACCTAAAAGTGACCTTTCTTTGCTGAACATCAAACACAGGACACTCACGTGCTGTGGCTCCTCCTACAGCTCTTAACTCAGTTCCTGCCAGCTCTCATATGCCTGAAGCAAGAATTCAAGTCTCCAAATTTTTGATGTGTACAGAGGTGTCCACACACACATACAAACACACAGTTTCCTGAATTTAAATGAGAAAAATACAACACAATCTAAATTCCTAAATTCTCAGAGAATTAAAATATAAACCATAAAACAGAATGGGACACTTAGCAATTTTATCTTACGTTAGAGGAAGTTAAAAAGTAAGAAATGTTGAGAGGAACAATATTGCCCACATTGCCCAAAGAAACACCTGAAATGTGTGAAAAACAAAAACATACTGGCCAATAGCCAAATCAATGCACCTGTTTGGAACAGGAATTGTGTCTCTTGGTCTAACACACCATGAGCATGTTTGCTCATATCCCATCAGGTGCCCCTCATTACTGCCTGGCTTTTTAAAAAAAATCTTGTTTTGTTTTTAAGAAATAGTGCAAGTTCTAGAGAATTTAGAGGACTTGGAATCTTATTTTTCTATGGCCTGCAGCATAACTCATTAATCAGCCCAAGTTTTCCTTCCTGTGAGCAGGAACACAATCTGCCAGAGTGGAACACAACTCTCCATTTGATTCATTGGTTAGACAAGGTGGGGAGAGAGGAATTGGCAACCCCTCCTGTTTGTAGGTGATGCTGTAAGATCGCTGCTCAGGGTTCCTAAGCACACAGATAAATCTTCCCCCTGACACGGTGGGGAAAGAGTGAACCAGGCACGGAGGAGCCTCCCAACTTCACCTGACAACAAGACAAACTCAGCAAACCTTGTTTGCTCCCTCAGATTTATCAGATATTATTTACAAGATTTGTGTGCTGTTACTGCCTGTCCTGTGATGTTTTATACTCGTCTGGTCACTGCTCTGCCTGCAACACAGAGCTGCAGCCAGCCAGGGGAGAAAAGCCATTCTAATGAGGGAAAACAACAGAGGCACGACAGACTCATGGATTTTAAGCTGTGGCATAAGAACTAACTTTAAAATATTACTTCCATGAGCAATTTTAACCCCAAATCAAATGAAACCAAAACAAAATGAAAACCGCAATAAATAAAATCTCAAAAAAAGAGGCCATTTTGAGCTTGAATACAACTCTAACAATACCAAAGCATGTGTGTGAATCAAGAGAAGTGACTGTGATAGGAGCTTCTCCTTGCAGGCAGCAGTGAGTTGTTCTCACCATCACCACTGACACGCACCTGGTGCTTCCCCACAGGGCTTTACTGCTGTGGCATCGAGCTCCCATCTCCCTCCACCTGCAGCAGGTCCCTAAGCCATTCCCTGAGGAACACGGATCTCTCTCTCTGTCTCTCCCTGGCAATGCCAGCCTGCTGCTGCCCGTGTCACCCCCGACAGGATTTGCTGTGTTCGAGGTGAGAGCTCCCTGCCAGGAACTGCTCTGCACAACTTGCCAGAGATATCCCTGAAGCCTTGGCCAGGTTTGTTGTGCTACCAGGGTCAGTGTTCATCACTCAACACCGACTTCTCTATTGTTCCTGATGCACACCATGGAAATGCATTACCTATAGGTGAACTAAAGTCATGGTGGTACTTCAGCCAAGTGACCATCTAGACACCCACTTTAGGATTAATTCCAATCTCCCCTCTTTTTTTTTTTTTTTTCCTTCCAATATCTGAAGATGGTACCTTGTCCCACTTCTGTGATCTCTTTCTTTTGAGATTGATTTATGGTAGCAATTTTCTCCCATCTGCGTATCTATGCAACTTGGGGGCCCTGCAGCAGAGCATAAACTCATTCTAAAAGTAAGGTGGCCTCACAAAAACCTGAAGCCATAACAGAACAGCCCTGATGAGCCGTGAGCACGTCACACACAGCACAACAGGGACCCTGTGGCACACAGCAGCCCTAAACTATTCTAGGCACAGTTTTATCTTTAGCAAGCAGATAAAAGATGACTCTTGGTTTTTCAGTCTCTAAAGAATGAGAAGAAATTCACCTTGGATTAGGGTAAGGACTGTGTATGAAAACAGATTTCTCTATGGGAGTCATTTTTCTCATGAACTTGTTCTGGTATTTCCGTGGGTTCCTGGTAACTCAAATTAATGATTCGTGACTGCTTTCAACATTTGCAGTATTAACTTACTGGATCAGAACCAAGGATTTATAGGTTCCTTTTGGGAAATCAGAAAAAAAGACTATCCACCAGCACCTGCATGGAGGCCTTAAGGGTTTTATATTTTGTTTTGGTTTTGGGGCACGTCCTATGTGTAAATCAAAAATAATTATCCAGACAAACTTTTAAATAACTTCCCCAATATGTGGGTACTGATAATAAAGTGAACAGAAAAGTGTTAATCTAAAAGCTACTAATACCATCTACTTCTTAAGGGGAACTGGACTGCAAACTCCAGGTATAGGTCTGCCCATGGATAAAGGGATGGAATGGAAGTGCATTCCCCACCACAGCTGTCACCTTCCCCCAAGGGAGTTGTAAATGCCAGTGTAGAGAGTTCCTGACACAGGTCCTGGATGCCACAACTATGATGTGATGCCAAGGTTGGATGTGGAGTTCAGACATATTTTACACCAGGAATGAGTTTGAAGGGTCTTACGAAGGTCTCAGGTAAGGCTGATGCAGACAGAAGGAAGCTGTTTGCAACAGCTCTGCTTCACAGCCAGGCAAAAGACATCTCACTGATGCTGCCAAGTCTGCTCCTTGCTCAAGTCCTAACATGGTTTAATTGACTTCTTAAATTTATTTTTAATTCAGGAAAAATGTTCCTGGACTGTGGCATCACAGGGAACTGAGGAAACCCTTCTCAAGGCTCTGGATCTGTTAGCACAGCATTGCACAAGCTGATTATTTTTCAGTAGCCCAGGAATAAACTCCATTAAAAAATTCCCTAATCTCAGAAAGTTCATCAGCACACTGTTAAGTTCATGATTAGACATGGCAGAGGTTAAGAAAGCATCTGCCATGAAAGGGTTGCAAAGCCTGGAAGAATTTGGTTTGGTTTTAATGCCCTGTGTATGGCTACCAGCTAATGAAGAGTACAAAATTCAACTATGTGCAGAAAAGCTGCAGTGCAGACTCTGAGAACAGGGATGACCTTGTGCTGGCCAGTCTATTTTGACACTGAGAAACAGTGATTTTACCTTTTGCCATCTCCTTGCAGGACTCCCAGTGAACTTCTGCAAATATCACAGCTGTGTTCCCACTGTATCTCTTCCCTCTTTTTTTTCCCCTTAAACCTGGATCTAAACATAGAATCAGACTCATTAGGTAGAAAAGACCTTCAAGACCATCAAGTCCAACTGTAAACCTAACACTGCCAAGGCCACACCAAACCATGCCTGACAGTTGTGTCTTGCTCCCCCAGACACTGATTCCTGTGATGCTCTGAAGCTCAGGGCAAAGGAAGTCATTCCTGAAACGATGACCTGGCCATTGCACCCTGATCAAATCCACAGGGACAGAGGAAAGGATTAAGACAGTCTGCCTTGCAAAGCTTGCATACAGAATAATTTATTCAGTTTACAGTCCAGATCAGTCTCTGCTAGTATTTCCTCTAATTTAAAATAATAATTTTTAAAAGTGTTTAAAAAATACTCCTTTAAAAAAAAAAAGGCTGATAATTGCAACAACTCTGGTAGTTTGCTTCCTCTGCTAAACCAGCTAAACCAGAAAACTTCTGTAACTTTCCTTCCTGCATACCTAGAACACAGCCTTTGATTGTTCATGCAAAAAGCTGGCCTGTGATTATTGGAACACTGATGATTTGATAAGTCAAGTATTTTTACAAATAAAAAATCTAAGACAAGGCACACCTAGAGAACCACCTTGGGCCTCTGCCATCATCTTTGTGGGCACAGAAAATCACACAATTAGATTGTAATTATTAGATACTGACATTCACTTGGCTCAAGATACATTTTTTTGTTATTTAGTGTCAGTTTAAATTTTATGATGAAGGCAGGATTTGGATCAAATGAAATGCAGAAATGATCTGAATCTGAACATCACTGGGCAGGCACCACAGATAACCAGCTTGGGTCTGTTATCACCTGAGATGATCCCATTTGCAAATCTGTAGGGTCATGGTCTCGGGATCCCTCAAGTTTCCTTCCTTCCTGCTTTTTAAATTCATTTTAAATTACTCCTCCAAATTTTCCTTTTTGATCATCTGAGAGAGCCAGCCCTTCTGGGTGTACTCATCCCTTCCCAGCCCTCTGGCCTCCAGGGAACAACAAAACACTTCAGTGTTTTGTTTAGGTGAACACATTCACTGTTTAGGTGGACAGCACTGAATCAAATTATTTATATTAAAAAAACAATTTACAATTAAAAAAAATAAAATGCTCATGTTTTGATTGATGTTTGTAAGGCTATTTTGCCCTGAGAAGGGAAAAAGTGCAGGCAGGACCCAAAACCCAGGGACAGACTCCGTGTGGGAATGGCAAAGAAAACGTGGAGCCAGGGAGCGTTTCCCTTCCATCTCCAGGCAGGGAGTGATACCAGTTGCTTCTCTTTGCAAAAGCAGTGAATGAATTTCCATTTCTGATGGACTCTGGGCTGTCAGCCACATCCTGCTCCCTGGGGAAGGAGGTGACACCGCTCTGTTGCTCAGAGAAACGGGACCTGACCTTACCCTGCCTGCTCGGGAGTGAACCTCAACTGCTCCCTCTGACTGCAGTTTATAAACGGTGGTCCTGCCTCCTGTACTGACCTAAATACTGCAAAATGTTTGGTTTACAAACATATCAAGGGAAAACTGGTTTTGCCCTTGCCCTACATTTCCCTTTCTCTTCCCAGTTTATTATTTCTGAGATATTTCACTTACCCAAACTATGGGAACTTGTTTTTCACATAATATATTTTAGTCATTTGTTGGAATTCATAGGCTTGTGAGGGGACTCCATAATCACTGTTTAGGTGGTCAGCACTGACTCAAATTATTTATATAAAAAACAATTTACAATTTAAAAAATAAAATGCTCATTTTTTTTCTATTAATGTTTGTAAGGCTATTTTTCAAAAAATAAAAATTCAGCCTTTTAAGGAAAACGTTTCTTGTTACAGCTTATAATGCATAAAATAGAGACTCACCTCTTCTGACATTCATTTTCATCCTGCTGCCTTCTTGTTCCATCAGACTATTCCCTCTGCACACCTGCTCTCTATCTCCATTTGTCTGATTAATTATTCTCACTTCTTCTCTACAGGCTTTGACAAGTTCCTCTTCCTTCTCCAGCTTCATCTCTGTTTTTCACCTTGCGTGGCTTAAATCTCCACCCTAAAAATACTGGCTCCTCTCAAAATGAAACCACATAGAAACTACCAACAAACAGTTCTAAATAAACAATAAATAGCAGAACATTTTGGCTATAAACCAGTTTCTGGAGAATTTATAAATTAAGCAGTTTTCAGAGTAGCAGCTGGCAGAGGGGTTTAGGTTTCCATGTGATATGTACTCCCATGGAGAAAAAGCCAGAACCAAAGAGGTCTTTAGGACAGCATTTCACACATCATTTCCCTTAGATGGCAAGGATTCTGAATTGAGAATAATTTCTAATACGAATGCTGAGCAGCATTTTCAGTATTTGAAAGTATCACATAGGTGCATCTCAGTTTGTTTTTCCCAACATCAGAATTGCCTGGTAGTATATGCTGTAAATTAATTCTTCTCAGGATTCCACAATTATTATTCCTCTCTTGTCCTGCTTTCAGTTTGTTGAACCTTGCTGAAAAAATTGTGCTGCTAAACTGAAAGATACCTGTGCTTCATTGCTCATGCAGCTTTTAGTATGGAAAATTTTAGATTTTTATTAGTAAATAATTGAAAAGCAGATATATCACCTTCACTTAGATGGGTCTGAGTGTTCCTTGGGAAGCTGTAGTAGAGAGGACCAAGATGGTTGGGTGTTCCAAGTGCATCTGTGGTATCTGGTTTTGTGTTTGGTTTCCTTCTCTGCCCAAAATTCATGTAACCTTTCCAAGTCTTTCAGCTCCAAGTCCACCAAGGACAGTGAGTCCTTGAGTAACTTTGAAATCAGAACAGTCTCATTATTCTCCTTTCACTGTTTTGTGAGACTGGTAAGGGTCTGAGCATCACCATGGGATGGCACTTGAGAAGCAGAGAGGGGGTGAGTGGCAGCACAGAGGCAGAGCCTGAATGGGTCAGTTGTGTTGTGTTGTGTTGAGTTGTGTTCCTCACCCTCGTGAGGAGCACTGGGACATCACACACGCTGTGCCTCCTCTTGGTCAGAGGGGAACACGGTGTGAGAAAAGGCCAAGTTGCACAGAAGCATTTACAAGCAACTGCAGAGCCTCACATTCTCAGCAGCCTTTTCTTTCACGCAGATCTAAACCCCTCTGCACATTTTAGATGCCCATTTGATTCTTTTGCCCTGGGGTTTTGGCTGTGATTCATTCTTTAACAAAGAGAATCAGATCACATATGTAGGGTGAGTTGTGGGTGTCCTGACAGAAGGATTTGGCCATATATGTCCCACCTCCAGATATTTCTGTTCCTTTTTTCTCTTTTTCCCCTCCAAGCATGTTATTACTGTCCATGAGTCATTTCATTAATCCGGAGAGAAGGCCAGAAAACAAGTGAATAAACACCCTGCTTCACAACCTTTTGCTGCACTGTTTACTTCTCTGCTAATGAATGAACAGCTAAAAAACAGAATTATCCTAACTGGGGACATTCAAAGGGACATTATCTGCTCTTTGTCAATGGCTGGTGCCTGGCTCAGCCTGTGACTACACTGCAGGATCAGAGGATGATCTCTGCATGCTCCTCCCTGTAACTCTCACACTGTGAGGGCAATGACAGTGTAAGTCATAGAGCAGCCACAGAGCAGTTTGGGTAGGAAGGGACCTTAATCTTGGAAAAGAGTGGAAAGGAACATACATGCAAAGTCAAAAAGAAGAGCACAGGAATCTTTTACCTTTCCTACTAAAAATAATGATCAAAAAAAGGTGTGAGAAACACCAACAGCTGTGATGCCAGACACAGGGGCCTGCCTGCAGCAGCACAAGATCAGATCTCACGTGAACCAGGCTGGAACTCAGCTCACGCTCCGAGTCCTGCAGTTGGCTCCATGCACGTGGACAGGGCTCTCCATTTATCATGGATATGGCCAGCAGCCACCTGAAATGTCTTGCTCCCCCTCCAGAGCTGTCAGAGCCATCCTATCTCCAGTGACATGGATAAAGACAGAAGATCAAGGACCAAATGAGAAAAAAATTAGTGTAGCCTCAGTTTTGCCCTCCAAATTACAGGAATTTAAAGTCTATCAGCCATCATGGAAGCCTGGGTGTGACTGTCCCTTGCAGTCCTGCAGCTGCAGGTACAGATGAACTGGTGCTTAGTGCAGCCCACGCTCCATCCCAGCTCATTTGGGATTCCCAGAATCAACAGGCCTCCCTCAAAAGCACAGACAGAGCTAAACCTTAGGACCATTATTTCAAACACTCTGAGGTGTTCAGTAAGTCCCTTTCAACTTTCAAGGATAGGAATGTGGCACAGTTCCTTCATAAAACAAGTATTTGATGCCCAGAGATGGCACTCTAAGTAACATGCAGATTACTGTGAATTATTTTCAAAATAAGGCATGAAGCTAAGTTTGTTTGTGCACTTTACATATTCTTTCCCCTTTGTTGCTACATGTGCTTGAGATTTTGGAATTTAGTCTAACATTTATATCTCTGCACTTTGATGCACAGTTGAACATACTCTGATCCACTTTCAAAGAGAATCTATTAATTTTTATATCAAGGAGGGTGATGTTCAACCCCTCAGCTAAACACGCAGTCCAACAGAACATGAAATTCAACATTTGGCCTTTCTCTGATGACTTCTTTTCCTGCTCCCATTGCATATCAGCACAGCAGCTTGTACATGACTCCTGTGAGTGGTGTATTCCCATTTTTGTGACAATTGGTCACATGTGAGGCTTTGTCCCAGTTGTACACAAACAGAGGAACCTGCCTAAAATAAATTCCTGGTCTGTGATACTGCCACAGCATATTGAGCTCTGTCACCTGGACTTCTTGAGACTTACAAAGATGGACAGAGAGCCTCCAAACCTGTCTGAGCCAGCATGCTGGCATTTGAGATTGAGAGTCACTATTTCATCACACTCCTCGATAGCTTGTGACACACAAACCAACACAAAGCTGGCAAATGCCAAGTCAGACAGCCTTTCCCTTACTCTCTATAAGACTATTTCAACAGAACACAGTTCTCTTATAATCCAGTTGCTGAAGAAAAAACCAGAAGAAATCCCAAATATGACACAGAAGTGGTCATGATCTGCCAGGCAGCTTCCCACAACACTGCAGTTTCCTACAGAGCCGCGGTGCAGACACTGAGCAACATTTACACACCCACAACTCCCTGTCCTGCCAGGCCTCACCTGCATGTGCAGAACAACCCAGGCAATTCCAGCCAGGGCTCTTCCCCTCTGCTGCTCTCCTCCTCTTCTTCCTTGGACTAAGCAATGTCCAGTAGCAGAGGGGAAAGAGAAAACAGAAACGTGGAACCACACAACATTCACTGGCAGGGAGAACCTTACCCGCCTGATGCTCTGGGAAAGGACAAAGTCTTGACAAAATTTTTGGAGGCTTTGTGCCAGAGTACCTATTGCTGTGTACATAAATATATGTTTGTACTTCTGAACTGAAAGCATTCAGACCACAAAACTTGAAATACTTCTGTGTGTACTTTACTTTAGGATTTGTAACTTCAAAGATGAAAGCTACACAAAAATCACTCTTGACACGGACATCATCATCATCCAAACAGAAAATTAGTATGGCTTTTTTTTTTTTTTAATCATTTAGGCAGGATGGTATTTCTGATTAATAGAAATTTGAATTAAATTTCTCCTTTCATGTATGCAGCAGTTAATTCTAATCAAGCAAGCTCAAGGTCTTCCGTTGCCTGGATAGTACTAATTAGATTCTTCCACATTATTACTTCGTCATATGCATCCATACATGGCATACAAATATCAACCTTCTTTTTAACAAATATGAACTTTCAAATTCTCACTGGAAATAATTTTCCAGAGGTGGGAACAATATCTGCTCCAAAGCAAAACACAACATCTCAGGAATCCTACAAAAACAAAGTATCAGGCTTAAAAGAAAACGCTTTGAAATTAATTTACTTAGTACAGAACACGACCACAACGAAGGTTTCACACAGAAATAAAAGTAACATTTCATATTGGACTGTGGCTATGGGAAGAAGGTTTGATGTGTGTGAGTGGCTGCAGATACAATAAAACAAACAATATCATTAAAGTAATGGCTGATGATTGCCGAGTTCCTGCTGGCCAGGCACGGCCCTGTCCCACGGGAGCTGACGGAAGCTCCAAGGAACACCACCAGATGCCTTGTGACACAGGCATGCACCTTCTGAGCTCATCACTGCTTACTAGATGGTTGTTCCAGGATCCTCAAGGAACAGCTTAAAAACTGACTTTGTGCAGGAATGACAAATCATTGGAGAAAACATCTGATAGCTCTCCCGAGTGCCAGCCAAGGTTTGAGCTGGATGCAGAGAATCTATTACGAAACAAGGAGGCAGACCAAGCTGAGTCACTTTAAATCAGGAAATTCAATTCCTTCCTACTCCTCAGATTTAAAATATCCTACAGCATAAAACTTCTATAGGATTTTTTTTTATGTTTAGGGAAAAAACTGAAATACTGCAGTCAAGTCTCTCTAAAGGAAGTACTCACGACTCCCAAGCAGTATAAAATACATCAAACTATTGAAATCAAGGAGGAGAAGAAAAGGAAGATAACCAGACAACCTCATTTTACTCTTTGTAGTTGGGTGCCTTTCTTTGTAGAGACCTTCTCTTTTCCTCAGAGGGGTATTTTTCCTTCTATTAGCCATTGCTTGGAACTTTCCTCCTTACCATTTTACAGACAATGAAGTTTCTTGCTTCCTGCCAGGTAGTGGGATTCCTTGAAACTCTGCCATTACTCTACACCACAAGGAGTTCAGAAATAAAAGAAAAAGTGGTACAACTGCAATTGAGCCAAGAAAAGAAAAGAAAACTTTGCATCACGGAATGGAAGCCTTGGGACAACTAATTAGATTTTTATTCAAGACAAAAGTCAAACACACAGTGGTAAAGTGCAAATGCAAAATTCCAAAAGCAAAAATGAAAGGTAAGTTCACCTTGCAAGGTTTCTGCAAGCAGCTCACTCAGCTTTAGGAGAGCAGAAGTTAATCTGCAAAGCTTATTTATTCAGTTATTAGTTGCTCTTAAAAAAAAAAAAAGTGCTATTTATTTGGTTCGCTAACAGCATTTACTCAAAAGTTTCATTTATAAACAGCAAGCTGATCCTTGCTTTAGACTAACTCAGAAAAAAACCCTGAAGTCTGTATTGTAGATCTATCTTTAGGAAAACATAATTATTTCTGAATCCAGGAACTGCTCTGGGTTGGAGCAGCAGCTAATATCCTAACCAGAATTTCCTTGATCATTACTCAAGCAGTAGCATTTTTATTTAAAAAAACCCCCTTAGTCCTCCTCCCCCACCAGTATTTCTCTTCTAACACATTCCATTCCAATTTTAGTCTTTTGAGAAGCTTCTTTTCCAGATCAACCCACTCTTTTTCACATTTAAATAATTTTCAGTTTTTAAAAGAGCTCAGTTTTAGCAGGTGTTTCAGTAGCTAAGCAGTAAGAAGTCTCTTGAGAACATCTTCCATGCTTCCCAAATGGATTAGCCTGGAAGTTTGGGGAGAACATATTAGGCAAAATAACCATGCTGTTTAAGAGTTTCATTCCAGCTTTGAAATTAAGAGAAAAGAAATGCAGTCCCCAAAAGAAGCATTTGTGCTGCCTGCTAACAAATGAAGGAACACCTGCTGCACCGCCAGTACCAGGACGGACCTCGGGGGCAGGAAAATTGAATGGATACACCCAGAAACCTAACATGGAAGCAAACAATGCAGCTCCTCCTTTTAGGCATTGCTCAGCTTCACTGCAGCCCCAGGACCAAGAATGCTCAGTGGTTTGCAACCACGGCCCCAGTGAGTGCATTTCCCTGGCTCACAGTGGGAAAGCACCAGCACGGTGTCACAGCAGCAGAGATTTCTCCAGTGCCCTGGGCTTGCAGCCCCACACAGCTAAAACATGTCTGTTATTAGCAGCTCTGGGAGCTGAACTAAAGGTCAAGATACCCCTTCCCAGATAAAAGAGAGCCTGGCCCTTTCTGTCACCTCCAGCTATTTAAAAGACACCTTTTTCCTCTTTTGGCTCCTGGACCCACTGCAGTACCTTTCAGCAGCTGCTTCTTTTTGTGGTCTCAAATAGCAGGAGGAAACTCACTGACAGTGATGCCTCTGTGCCTTCATGCAGTTAGAGCAGACCTGTGAGACTTTGACATCTGGCAGATTCATGAGGCAGGAAATTTTAAAATAAATTTAATGCTAGGCATCATTTACAGATTTACCAGAATAGATGTTCATCTACAGTCACAGGGTTATCTTCCACATTTCCCTAGAGTGCAGCAACATCCTCCTTCTCCAGTGCTAAAAAAGACTAATAAAGAGTTGAATCTATCTTGCTATGTCTGTACAGAGGTAGCACTTGCAGTAAAAAAATAAGTTGGAGTAGAATACAACAGCAGACATTTCTTATCTTATTCTTCAACACAACATCTCATCCCCCATTTCTGCTCCCTTTGCTCCATTAAATTCCTCTAACCACATAAACTGAAAAAAAATTCCTATTTTAAAGCTGGACTTAATGCTCAAAAATTTTCCTTACCTGGTGTAAAGATTTCAGGGAAACATTTCTTCAGCAAATGTTATTACCTAGGCTTGCTCTAACCTCAATTTTCCACATGTGAGATACATTTAAGTACGGAGCTGAAGCAAGCTGAAGCCTGTTAGCGTGCAAGAATTTTTAACAAGATTTTTGTTTTGAGGTTCTGAGTATGTGTTCTCTGTCTCCTTCATTGTCTTCATCCTTTTTAGGCTCTCTAAAAGAGAATTAACTGTGTCCATTCCCAGCTATGCCAGCTCCACTGGGGGGAAAGGGGGAATACTGGAACCTAGGAAAAAGAAAATTCTGATACTTCCACAATAAAACTCCCCAAAACATTTACTCCTAGAAAAAAGGAGTTCTCCTGCACGTGAAGTCATTCCCTGCTTGCCTTCCCTCCCTTTGTCCCTGAGGTTTGTTAGCTGAGCTGGCTCCATCCTTAGGCAGAGCAGGAGAACGCATGAGAGCAGCTGAGCACACATTAACACCTCCTCCCCACCTGGACCACAGGTTTAAAACAGTACAAGTGCTCACGATTCCCTGCAAGTAATTAAAACCTTTGGCTCTCTCCTCCTCACTAAACCTCCTCTTCTCAAAAGCACCTTTGTCTAAACAGGGGCCAAATAAAGTGTGAATGGAAAAGAGGACAGGGAAATTAGATCAAACTGAGTATGTAGCATTCTCATTATCCCTCATGTCAGACAAGTCAGAAGCACTTACGTAATTGGGCCTCCAGACCCAAGGCAGTGAAGTGTTAAGACAGAAAAGCAATCCCAGGACTGCATGCTGGGTTTTGACAAATAGAAAACCACAGAATTAGGCCAAGAACTTATCATTAATGTGAGTTTTTAATTGCACCATGTCAAACCCAGGTTCACCATGTGGCACATGTGATCAAAGAGGTAAGAAAGCGTGTAGTGCAAAAGCTGGGAAAGAGAGGGAGGGAATTTCCTGCGTGCCTGGGCACACATCTGTGCGTGGACGAGAGCAAGAGCACTGGTGAGAGCACATGAACCACGTGTGTGAGGAGCACAGTGCAGAGAAACACAAGGGGAGGCAGAGGCCCATGAGCAATCGCTGTGAAAAGGGGTGGGGGTGGGGAATTGTGCACAGTCCTTTTTTTAGCTTCTGCTGTAAAAAATAAATAGACCTTTTAATCTGTGTTCTCCTTGAAGCCTTCTCTATTGACCATTCATTTCTTCTTTCCCTTCCCAGCTCTTTACCTCCTCTATATGGCTGATGAATATGCAAATGCATAATCAGTTCTGTAATAGCCTATCCTTTCTAAAAGCAAGCTATAAATTTGGATCCTGAGCAGCAGGTTCTAAAAAGCCTATTGTATGACACGTCTGAGGGTAAAGGCAAGACCCAAACACCACCACCAGCTCACCAGAGCTCTTTATAACATGTGTGAACGCAGGGAGGAGGAGGGTCCTCCCCAGAGCCCAGCTGGCAGCCAGAGGGGCAACACCTTCTGCAGAGCCACAGGCCCAGAGCAGGGCCTGCAGGGCTGCAGGGTTTAGGGAGCTGATGGCAGGTTCAGATCTGGGGAGCTGATGGCAGGCTGGTTTTGGGGAGCTGATGGCAGGTTCAGATTTGGGGAGCTGATGGCAGGTTGGCTTTGGGGAGCTGATGGCAGGTTCAGATTTGGGGAGCTGATGGCAGGTTGGCTTTGGGGAGCTGATGGCAGGTTCAGATTTGGGGAGCTGATGCAGGCTGGCTTTGGGGAGCTCTGAGAGCTGCAGGGGCAGGTGGTGCAGTGGGGCCGGGCTGAGCCGAGTCCATCAGATGTTCTGTACATCCCTACAAGTCCATGGAGCACACAGACACTGCTGGGGGAATACCTGCACCCCAAACCTGCTCCCTGGCAGCCCCTCCCAGCTCCAGGTAACACAGAGCCAGGTAAAACACGAGCTGTCCTGCTCCACTGGGCTGCAGAAGGCAGCAGTGCCCAGACCAGGGCTGTAGTTTGAGGCTCCAAACATCGCAGGGCAGCTGTTTCTCAGCTCCTAAGAAGTCTCCTCCTTCCCTCTGGACAATAAACACAAACCCTCTGTCCAATACTTGCATACACTTCCATGTCTGCCATTTTGAGGCCCTCCTCTGGTTCCTGCAGGCCTTTACAGTGCTCCTGGGTGCTGTCGCTGCAGGGTAGAAGGCAAGAACTGTTAGTCTGAGTTTAATGAGATGGGATTGTCCTGCCACACACAGGCACAGAAAGCTGAAGGTGCTGTGCCAGGTGCCTCAGTTCCAGCTTCTGACCTGCAGTAAAGACTGGAACCCCACAGGAAGGAATCAGGCCCAGGTGAGTTTTACAGTTCCCCGTGGAAAACTACCCAGGAACAGACACGTCTTCGAGCTCCAGGCTGAACTAACAAGCCAGGAGGCACCAGGAGGCAACTGAGAGCTCCTGCTCAAACCTTGGCCAAGGCAGAGGCAAAAGGTTGGGTTTCAACAGTTTCAGTGGCACTGTCCCCAAGGCAGCCAGGACATCTCATTATACACAGCCTGCCCTGGGAACATCCATCACCCTGATGGAGCACAGAGATGAAATGGCAGCAATAATGTACATACCTCCCTCAAAAAATTTGGATAAAGGGACAGAAACTTGGACCTGGCTCTAATTCCAACTGTTGCACCCTGAACACATCACAACTCTTCATTTGTAGTATTCATTTACAGGTAGTGAATAATATTTGCATAATTCATTGGAGTAAAATGGCAAAACAAATACATACAGGACATGTTATAATCACAGATACCTGAAACATGAAATAATTTTAAAAGACAACTTTACAGAGATTGATATTTCAAACCAAAACCTTGTGATCTTATAAAAAGCTCACAGATGGGCAGCCTTTGAATGTGGACATCATGGAACACTTTCCTTCTCCCCTTTCCTGTCACCTTCAACACAGATGCACCTTGCAAAGCAATGCAAACTCTGCAACAACCCAACAAAACCAGGGATGACAGGAGGAAGGAATGTTAAAAACTGATTTTAATAATTCATGTTACAAAACCCTAGGACCAGTTCACAAAGGAGAATTGAGGTCTCATTCAACACTCTGAAGATGGGAACTGGGCTCCCCAGATGAGGTCCAAAGCCTCGAGCTGAGCTTTGCTGTGGGTCACTCCGATCTGACAATTCAGATCCACTCTGGAGCCCTGTTTTCCTTTTTGTCTTTTTACATTCTCCCAAGCCTACTAACACACCAGTACTCTGTGTGCCTACCACAAAGCTGTATTTGCCTGCATCACTGGAAGCACATCATTTTCATCCCAGACTCTGATAACACTTTCACAAATATTTGCTTCACCTAAACTAAAAAAAAAACCAAAGCCAAACCCCAAAATACAGTGATAGAAAATATTCTGATCACAAAATAAAACATATCAGCAAACCAAGGCCAGGTTCCCATGAAATAAGAAGAATTAAAATAAAAAAAAAAAACAATGAGTGGATATACCTAAAAGTAATCTTCCTTAAGTGGCGAAAATCTTTGGATCCTGAAACGCCATCAAATCACCATAAAGAAAGTAGCATCCTCCCCACTCCTGACCCCAGGACACAAACCAACCCCAACATCCCACAACCTGCTGTGATCAGCACATCTTAGGCACAGGATCTGGAGATAATTACCAGAACGGATGCTGGCAGACACCAGGGTCCTTTCAGAGAACACGCATTTGCCACTTCTTCCCGAATTTGAGAAGTCTCTCTTCTAAAGCAGTCCCTTGGATGTCCAGCTGCACACCCTGGAGGTTGTGGATCCAAGGGGAACAGCAATATTCTCTGCAGGATACTTTCAACTACTTAAATCCTTACTGAAACTCTTTACATAAAGTACCAGTTAAACTGAAAACATTACAAGAGAGGGGTCTGACAGTGGCAAAGACACAACACAGTGGCTACACTTCAGAAAACTTACATGTTATCAAATGGGAATCCATGACAAACTCAAATCTTCATGTGAGACTACATGAAGACTTTATGAAAATGGAAATGTATGGGTGCTTTTTCCTGTAACAAGAATAACTGTTTACAGTTTAGGTGATATTCTGTAACTATAGGAGGTAAGTTGGAAATACAGACTATTACCAATTCTACTAAACTACGAAATCACTCTTAGCAGAACACTTGGCACTTTTCTATTCACCAGTTTAAAACAGCAGCAGAAGTTACTCTTGTAGATGGCTGTTAAAGCCTCAGTGCATTAGTATGCTGAGACTGCCTCCTGTTCTTTCCTCTTGTCCTATATAGTTAAAGCCAAACCAAAAACCTGTAACATTTCTGGCGTTACTGTACCTTCCCTTGCAATATGCAACAGAATCATCTCAGATCCATCAGTCTTCAACAGCAAAGCCCTGATTCAAGTCATCAAAACGTTATCACACTGTTCCCTCTTTGCAGGGTAGCGTCTTCACGATCTCATTGCCTTTGTGGAGTGGACTGAGGTGATCATACGACTTTAAATTGCTCTGTTTAACTTTTACCCTCCACCCACAGGTCCTTGGCTTCTGCCCTCACTGGTTGTTGCAGCCCGGGGCCGCAGAGGAGGCGCCCGCCTGCTTCTGCTTCTTGCGGCGCTTGTTCAGGAGGCGGTTGTTGGATGTTTTCAAGTCTTTGATTTTCACCTGATCATAGTCCACCCTCATGGTAGCCAGAGCACTGGTCATCTCCTCCTGAAAGCAAGCAAGCAATGGATTGAAGCCCCTGAGGCAGCAAGAGCACGGCCACCTCCGCACCACAGCCTGGAGAGGAGGGACACAAGGAGCCCTCTGTCACCCCCGGCCAGCGAGAGCTGAGCCCTCTCTGCAGCACTGCACCAGGACCAAAGGCTTCCTCCCGCCAGGGGCTGAGCCAGCAGGAGCTGTTCACACAGCATTTCACCTGGGAGCACACAGGGCCACGCTCTGCTGGCCTAAATTCCACCGTGTCCCTATGCCCAGCACTTCTCCCTGGCTGCCTCTGCACCTCCACACAAAGATCTTTAAAAGTGTGTGCTTCAAATCCCCAAACCTCCTTAGTTTGAATTAATGCTTAAGTACAGGCACATTTTAAACTTTTTAATAAGGTTGTAAAAAAAAAAATCTGTTAAACAAATGTCTAAGCGTTTGGTTCAGGAAAGGAAAAACAATTCAATATCACGGGAATGTTGGTAGCTCGAGGGAATACCTCTGGGACCTACACAAAAGCATAAGCATAAGAAATTCTCAGAAACATGGAAAAAAAGGCATCTAAGTGAAAATATCTGCTTGATCTCTGAGTCAGAAGGCAAATATTTCCTAGGTCCTAGAAAATTTTACCATTACATAGCTCAACAGCTGAGACTACACATCAGTGATTTAAATAAAATCAGTAATCAATAAAATACACTACAGTAATGCTGCAATTGTCAAAATACTAAAAATTTTAGGTGCAGAAAATTCAGACTTAATTGTAAAAGCATGCCAACCTGTTAAAGGCCAGCAGGAAAGAGTTAAGACTTTCAGTGTGCCCTACAGTTTCACTTTGCAGGAGGCATTCAGCAGTCATCAGTACAAACAGTAGGTGAGGCACCTGCTTAGATTAAGGAAGAGACATTTTCCTATTTCTCTCTTCTTCCCCCCACCAAATGTCCTGACAAGACAAGACTAAGGTTATTCAGTGTTGTTTCACAATTCAAGAGCACTGCAGAAAACCAGAATGCAGCTCAGCCCTCCCACCTGTCCCCCTACGTTTTCACCACATTTCTCACTGGAATGAAGTTCAAACTGCCTCAGCGTTGTCCTTCTCCTCCCTGGGTACACACAGCGGCTCAGCAGGAGCATCATTCATGCCTTTGATCATAAACACCATCTATGTTGATATCTGGTGCAACTGTAAGGCTGCCAGATGAAGCTCAAACAGCATTCCTTCTTTTTTTAAACAGTTATCATATACACTACTGTTCTAACTGTTTATGCCTCCCTTGTTTGACATGATTGTATTCAAAATAGCCACAGTATCCAAGGAAATGCACATCCCCAGAGAAGGCAGCACACTTCATCTCCTATCGCACTTGACTTAAAGAAATCTGAACTTGGATTGACTCACTTTAACTTCATCCCAGTGGTCTTTATCCTCTTGCAGGACTCGTGCAGTGTGAAGAGGAGTTGGTGGCACTGACATTGATCTCTGTGAAAAGAGAAAAATACCAAAAGAAGTTCTGAAAAGCAGCATCTGGGAAGTGACTTCTTGCTCTTCTATGTGTATGAAGGGCACAAAACTTGATTTAGTGTCCTCCAACAACCCTCATTACTCCTGCTTCCAATCACTCCACAAATGAACTCGTGTGTAGCAGAAAAGGACGACAGTCCCCACACAACATTGTCTTGAAAGAACGAAAGGAAAGAGAAATCAGTGCTGAGCTTCTTTCACTCTGCTCCCTTCCAGTCCAACCTAAACTTTTAGGTATATTTTAGATTTTAACTGTCATTTCACTACTCATCAGTCAATCTCTTAAAGTGGTTAATTTGACCTTTATCTCCTGGGATTTGTTGTAGGAGACATTTTCTTGCACATAGGCATTAACTGAGATTACCACTCCATCAGACTAAGTGAGCCCCAAAGAGGAAATGACACAATTCTTCTGAGCAAGGCCCAGCTCAGAAGACAGTGCATCCACAGGAAACTGAGACCTATGCTCACCTGCCATGAAAGATCAGGAGATACTTTACATTAGAATAAGAGACAATTTCTAAAGCATGAAGCACATTTCCCTGGCTAAACTCAGCAAGAATCATGGCAATTCTTGCCAGTCCATAACCCAAACTATAATTTAAATTGGATACTCTATTTTCCTAATGCTTTCTACCCAAACTTACTGTTTGCTGCTGTGGCATCCTACAGCTGCAGGTCAACAAAGTCTAAGGAGATCCCTGTAAAGGAAACCCTATACTGGAAGCAGTGCTTATGCTCCCTGAGCTCAGAGGAGCAGTGCAGCAGTCACAGAAGTGAAACAGAAATCCTGGCTCCTGCATCCTCTGGAAAAGGACCCCAGCTGGCCAGGATACAGTTTTATCAAATACAGCTGGGACAAGAGAAATGGAAAACAAGCAGACTGGCTTCAGTGATGTCCCTGTCCCTGTGGAAGGTGTTCTCCTTTCTGCTGCTGCTTGTTAAAAAGAATCTTATACACAAGGAACTAGAGGATTGTATGCTCCACCTAAACGGACAGTTTTTGCCTAGTTCACAGTAAAATACTTCTGCCATCCATCTCATTAAAAAAAGAGGGGAAAGAAAAAAAAAGAGACACAAGCACCCTCCTCTGCTGCTTGTGCAACTCCCCAGACATGTTTCTACTTTGGGATTTAGGAAAAGGGAGAACACAGACGTTCACTGTACTGGTCTTTCCCTCTCCCTCACTCTGCCCCCCATGAGCAATAGGTTCAGCAGAAAAAAAAAAGCCAACCTGCAGCTTTCTTCCAGGAAGGGTACTGGGAGCAGGACTCTGGTGCAGCAGAGTCTGCAGACCTTGTCTCTAATCTCCTCCTCATTAATTGGCTCTGTGCATATTCCAAGTAACAAGTGTCGCTGTAGGTGGCAGCTTCCTCAGCTATTAGGCACTCACTCCATGAAATTCCTCACCTGCTGACTTCTGAAACACCTTCTTGGGGCTTCAAACACTTAAAGCTGGAGGTATTTATTCTGAGCAGTGATTACATTTTTATTCGGTTAAAAAAGACTCAGAAACATTGTCTGGGGTCTGTTCCACAGAGTCTTTACAACCTCAGTTTCTCAGCTTTCACAACTCTGAATGACAGCACCTTTCTACTTCATCAGGATGTCCTACAGCTACATTTCATTTGATCCCAAGGGCTTTCAGATCCCGCAGCAGGCACTGTAGGAATGGGGACTATCAGCCACACCTCTGCTTCTGCCCTGTCCTCTGAGGATCAGCATAGACATACCAGCACTAGGGGAACAAAGGGCATCCTACAGTAGAAGTGATTCTGTTCCTAGTTGATGATTTTTTGGGCAGCAGGAACAAGACTGGTATCTTTTTAGACACAAATGTGAGAAGTATAACCTACTATTTTGAGGGACACCTACAGAGCAGAGATGGTATCATGAAACTCAGTCTTGTAACTTCTGGGATATGGGTCTCTTATTTGAAATAATTTCATATTGTATTAATAAAGTAATTTTTTCTTTTTTACCCAAAAAATTTCTTTTAAGGAAAAGTAAATTCAACCAAGTTATAGAATGAAACCTGAACTGGGACCATTAATAGCTCTGTGTACCACCCTACCTGGCAATCTCCCACAGGGCAGTAAGAGACCCTTGCTCCTCCCCCATGCATTTCCAAACTCTGCCAAGGATGAGAATTCCCACTGAGCACAGGAGTGTGTTCACACTAACACAGCTATGCACAATGGTGCCTGAGACCACTAATAATAGCTCTTTAAATCCTGCACCGATGAAGTAAGCACATAGAGTTTATTTTTAAATTTTTAAAGAGAGTAACACATGCATATGCTGCAGAGCCAACAGTGACTGTCTGCTCACAGAATATAGAGACATCTCGGGCTGTTGCTTCCAAGCACACGACTGTGGGTGTCTCCCCCTGTGTGTCCTCTGGTAACACCAAGAGCAATTGTGGTTTTATGGGCAGGTGACCCTCTGTGGAGGGCACAGGAGGTTAATTAAGGGAGCAACAGTAATAACAGTCCTTCTCTTGCTGTGCTGTGTAGAGCTACATCTAAGTTCTGCATGAAAGAATCAATTCATGGTGTAAAAAGAGATGTAAGACTCACATTTATCCAAGGGTGATTCATGAACTGAGAGACTGTCATCCTCTCTGTCGGGTCAGTCTTCAGTAAATGGCGAATGAGCTGTTTGGCTGAAAAACAGAACCAACAGGGCATGGTGTAGTGTAGGACAGCATTCCCAAATAACCTTGGGAACACAAGGACCTGCTGAATGAAGAAACACAATCTTGCAGAACTGAAAACACCTCCCTATGGCTGTGACCGTGTGAAGAAGCCACGTACAGTGGGGCAGGTTACTGTGTTTGAAGGGGGAAAACAGGAAAACATCCAAAACAAGAGGCAAGAAGGAAAGAAAAGGCCTGAGGATTCCAGCCATGCTCTCCACATCACCACACCAACTGCTTCGAGAGCAACAGCTGGAGGAAAAGAGAAGCACAGGAACAGAAAGCTGCTAAACTGCTGTACCTGCCTCAAAGATGGCAACAAGCTGGGCATTATGAGCTGAAGGAACACACAAGCTGATGTTCTGAGAAACCATGGAAGACAATAACTAGCACAGGCTGTGGAAAAAAGGGACAATGAATTTTGACAACTGAGAGGACACTAAAAAGTAAAAAAAAATCAAATAAATGGATTGCACAAACAGGCTTTGCAGCAGCTTTCTGTGGCCATGGGATCTGGCAAAGCAAGAGCACTAATAACTGAGATATGAGATGGTGAGAGTCTAGACAAGAGTTTCAGTAATGTGGGTGGACAGACTGGAAACACTGCATCCAAAGGAAGTTATTTAGAAGGACTTCCACAAAACTTCCTTGGGGAACCTAGAAAAACTTCTAAATAAGAGCTCTCTTTTAGGAACCTCACATGCAAGATGACTAAATGCTCGTAAGAGGTTGCCAGAGGTTCAAGTTTAGTTTGTTGAGAGGGGCTGCAAAGGACAAGAACAGCACAAAGCAGGGAAAAAAGCAGCAGCCTGCTGAAGGTGCCTCATCAGCCTGAATAACACCCACAAACGAGATGATCTTACCAGGATCAAAGGTGGAGGGCCCCTATCTCCATCCATGCAAGAATAAGGAAGCCCTACACACAGCCCAAGTACACGCTCTCTCACTGAGCTCCTCTAGCATGTCTTTAACTGCTGGAATACCAACAAGACCCAAAGCAGAGGAAATATTTAGCCAGAAAGCCATGACTAAAACTTATCCCTCAACAATGTTCAGCAGGCTGTGCTGCACACAGAGCCACGAGACCCAGGGAGGGGTGAAGATGCCCCAGAGCACAGCAGGATCCGAGGATAATTTGTTACTGCTAAACAGCAGACAAAAACAGGATCCCAGGAATATAAAGGGCTTGTAAGAAAACCAGATGAGCCCAGACATTGTTGACCCTTCTCTTTAATATGAAAGGCAGGTGAGACTTCCAGCTTATGAGACTGTCAGGATAAGAGGGAATCAAAAATAGCCACTTTCAGGACACCGATTTGAGCCCAGCAGCTTTTGATCAATGATTTATACAGAAGAAATTGTTGACCTTGATTGAAGTGGTAGCTGGCAAATTCCCACATCCCAGAAAGCTAGCAGGAAAACTTGCCATCCTTGCTGGCTGGATCACCAAGGAGGGCAAAGACTGAATGAGTTCTTAAAACAGTTTGCCTTTCTTCCAGCTCAGCCTGCATTGGAGCTGTCCTGGCTGTCTCCTTTCTAAGGATTAGAGACTTCTGTTTCCAGAGGGTTTAATCTCAGCATTCACTAGCACTAGCTGGATTTTCAAAGAAGGTTTTCAGTAGTCATTTACTTTTTGTAGCACTGAGGTTGCTGGCTGGTATCTGAGTTCCCAGTCGTTCTCTGTATCACCTTACAAAAAATTGATTTAAATTGTAAAGGAAAGGGAAACAAAAGCTCAGACAGATTTTTAGAAATAGTCTCTTTGTAAGCACTGCAGCACTGCACACCACCATGCACACACTCATCAGCACCCAGGGAGCATTTTTACCTTCCTCTGATACTTCAGCCCACTCTGGATTGGGAAATCCATATTGCCCCATCCGAATTCTTCTCTTCATCCCTGGAGAAATGGCTTGACCAGTGTTTGAGTAGAATGGAGGGAACCCACACAGGCTGTAAGAGGGGACAAAAGAAATCTTCATAACTAAGAAAATCCTTTCACCTCATAAAAGGTTTTATTCAAGCTTATATTCTACTGCAGGCTGCACGATCCCAGTGTACAACCACTTGTGAGTGCAGATTTAACAAGTTGTGCTCTCTTTCTGTTCACCAGACTTCTTCCCAACTACTTACAGAATGTATGTGATGACACCCAATGACCACATGTCACATGACTTGTCATACTTCTCAGGACCGAGGACTTCTGGGGCTGGGGAAGATTAAAACCACAAATTAACAGAGTACCACATATTTCTCTTCATCTCCATCACCTTGTCAGTAGCAGCACCCTTCAACAACAGGTACCAGAGGCATCAAAAAAATGCAACTCGCTGCAGGAACTGGCTAGCCTTTTCGACTGACAAGTTCCTAAAAGCATCTAAAGTAGCTTTAAAAAGGAGGAACAGAGCTGGAAAGATGCCCTACTCCTCACCTTGGTGTCTCTCTGCTCAAGAGAGTACTAAGATTACCAAAAAGCAGAAGGAGCTACAGCTAAATGTGTGCAGGGAGACACTGCACTGAAAGAGGCAGGAGCATATGTTCCAGCAATCAGAATAGAAAGGCCCTACTGGAGCTGTGATAAAATTTTGAACGATACCTAGGTGGTGTGTTTAGCTCCAGCAGCTACAGGGCACATTATTTTTCTTTGGCCTCCAGAGCATTATATTTTTTCCACTAAGTAACAAAATTAGACAGAGATACATTTAGAGGGGATTTTTTTGTCCCCTGGGGCAGGTAAACTGGCAGGGAGCTTGATTTTGTAAGGAAAATGATTCTTTAAACATATGAGCAATCATGCTGGTTTATAAAAAGGTGTTGAGAAGGGAAATGTCAGCTTGTTTACACACAACTATAAAGGCATAAAAACATACGTGTGTAAACTCCTTAACGTTTTATCACTAAACTCGGCTTACAAAAACATAGAAGAAGGCATCAGAAAAAGAGTATTGCTAATGTGATTATCTGCTACCAGTGAATAACAGTCTCTTTCAATACAGAAAACTACACCAACTTTAATCAGAGAAGTAAATTTTTTGAACAAATTAAGTCCTTTTTCCAGCAAAGAAATTCCAAGCATGGACTGCCCCAGTGAAACCATATGATGAATGACTATTAACTCAAGACTAAAATGAGTCTGCTGTGACATTCATTACACAGTGCTTCAACTTTGGACAAAATGAAGGAAAAATTCTGCTGTGATAAAGTCACATTGGTTCTTTATCACTAATTCCTCAATCTGCCAGCTTAAAGAAGTTTTACAGCTGAGGCAATACTCTTCTCTCTTATTGCATTAGTTTAAGCTAAGGAAAGTTTTGCGAGGAAACACCCAAATATCATGAAGCTCATTCAAATTATGGCTCATATTGCGTCATTCAGAGGAAACATCAGGATTACTTCGAGTGTAATCAGAAGAAATTCTCTCTCTCTCCTTGTATATCCTCATTTGTATCTCCTGTGAAGGCTGTTTCCTCTGCAACCAAGGCAGAAAGCAGGAGCACTGAGCTGTACTGGACCCAGACTAGGTTTGGGTCTGATCCCAGTTTAAATCCTGCAGGCTAACACTTCGCATTACATCCACAATAGAAGATTTCCCATCCACTCTAAGGGAAGGAATGACTGAAACACAGAAGAAATGTCTCTGGGAGAACTCACCCACATAATAAGGAGTGTAACAGGGGGTCTGCAGTGCATTTACAGTGGTTTCTTTGGCAAAGCCGAAGTCTGTGAGTTTGAGCACAGTGTCTTTGTCTTTAGACGTGTAAAGCAGGTTTTCAGGCTGGAAGGCCACCAAAAGAAGATAAACAGGGCAATGAAGAGATGTCTCTGATGAGCTGACAGGTCAAACCCACCACCAACATTTAGGTCTTCTTACTTCTATCACATCCCCACCAAACACACAGGAAGTTCCCTCCCACCATGCAGCACTTTTCCTCAGACAGTATCAACATCCTTCTCTAGCAAGGTATTTGGGAGAGCAAACCACAAGACCCTGTCCAATGGGCATCCAGTCTGGCTTCTTGAACCTCTCCGTGTTCCCTGCACTTTGTGGGACTGATCTGTGATGACAGCAGCTGATCCAATCCCAAAGGGGCAGGGCAAGGGAAATCCTCAGCCAAACCCTCCATGAGCAACTGACACAACTCCATCAAAATCATCTGATACAGAGACAGTCCCTTTGCTGCTCCCCCTCCTGTCTCTTGAAACCTGAGTTAATTCCACTCTTGCTCCACACTCCAAAGAGGCAGAAGTGGCACAGAGGGAAATACAAGCTCTTGTGCCTGAGAACAGGGACAACAGGGCATTTCCATTATCTGCAATTAGTTCAACTCGTTTCCCAGTTTACCCCCTGGTGACACCACAATGTCAGTTCTCCCTCCAGCTAAACACACAGAAACATCTGTAGCAAATCCACCAGCTCAGAGCTGTGGAATCAATCTGCTACCTCAGTCTATCATTACATGTCCTGCTCTCCAGCACATTCCATCCCATGCCGTGTCCCTGTGCTGGAAATGCCAGGGTGCAGCGAGCTTGGCTTTGCTTGTGCTGTGCATTTCACAGCATGAACACAAAATACAACACTACAAACTCTGTCAAAGCTGTGCAATGAGATTGGGGCTCAAACTTTACCTCATTAAACACTGGCAGTAACTGAGATCTCCCTATTTCCCCAAATATTCACACACTTATTGAAGTGGGTTAGATGCATGAAATTGGTATTATTCCTCCCAAAAGTTTCTCCTTTTTCTGAAGAGGATTTTGCTGTTTGGGGGTTTTGTGGCAGTTTTTCTGGTTCTTTTTTTTTTTTTAGTGCAAGTATGATGCTGAAAACAACTAATAACTGGCAAAGACTGTACATAGAGGCACCTAGTGTAACTTCACTTGAAGCAGTGTAGCAGTGTTATTTTCTAGTTTCTTAATGGATTGCAAGTGGGCAGTACCTCTTTAACTAAGCATCTGACTATCATGAGATTTTTCTGCATTCCATACACAACTGGAAGACATTAGCACACATGAATATTCCAACCTTGGACTAGTTGCAAACTAGTGAGCAAACCCTTTCTCACACTGGCAGAGGAATAGGAACACTTTGACCATCTGATTGCACTCCCAGTTCTGTTAAAATCACTGCTGCCCAGGTTTTTTTCCTGCCACGAGCTCTATTCCCCTGCCCACACACCTCGGGGCCTCACCTTGACGTCTCTGTGCGCGATGTTCATGGAGTGCAGGTACTGGATGGCTGTCCCGATGTCTCTCATTATTTCAGAGGCCTCTATAAACACAATTTTAGAGAAAGGTCACATTAACATTCCCACTGTAATTCAGGGACATGCTTGGGAATGCTTATGGCTTACAAACAGCTTGCTGGAACACAGGGCAAGCGTCAAGACTAGAGAAACCCTAAAATTAGCCCTAACAGCTGTGTTTTGGGTTTGCAGGCACCAAGCCCCCGACTGCCCGGCTGCTCAGCCCTCCTCCTGAGCAGGCGCTGCAGCCCAACAGCTCAGACTGCTCAGGAGCTTGGAAATTCGTGCCTTAATTTGCTCACCAAAAAAAGCAGCAAGAGCAGAGCAGGTACACAAGCAGCAAATGTTAAGAAAGGAGCCCCAACCAGAACACATCTCTATTGGTCCAGGACATGTCCTCGGTTGTTTGAGACAGAAATTTAACTTTCAGCTTCTAGTTCAGGGGTAGGAGGAGGATCTAACAGATTTTCTAAAAATAGACCCACATAACAATATAGTAATTTTAGGATAGGTCACATCTTAATTCCTCGCTGTCTTTAGAAGTTTTTCATCAGGAGGAACAAAATCAACAGTTCTATTCAGCAAAGCCCAAACTGCTACCTTTGAAATAATACGCTTTGAAAATTTAACATAGCCCCAGTGGGAAATTCTAGTGGTGGAGAGCTGCCTTGCAACAGCAGTGCTCTGGGAGTCTGGAAGGGTTCAGTTACACAGGGAAGGGTTTCAGAGCAAGGAGGAATGACATTCCCATGAGAGCATTAAATCACATCTCCATTGACAGGGAAACAAGAGAAACTTCAACCTGATCCTCTGGGTTCTGCACAGGCAGAACTTGCACTGTAACCTGGAATCCTTTTTCACATGGCTGGAGATTGAAACTATACAATCTCAGACAAGGACAATTGGAATGCAGAAACATTCCTATTCTTTGGGGAAAACCTTGCACAACCTCCTCCTTCCTGGTCCTAAAGAGAAGCTGCGGCTATAAAAACAGGTAGTGAACCTGGGGAATCCAGTGGCACAGGGCTCATTTATCTCAGGAAAGAATGAAGGTGGTTTTTTGTTTAACACTCCCAGGTGATTTCTGAGTAAGTATTTATAACTTTATACAATGCCATGTAAAGTAGAAAAATAATGTTTTTAGTAGAGTGCAGTCGCTAATGTTCATGGAACCCTGGAATTCATATTTTAGGGAAGAAAAAATAAAAGTTTCTAAAAATGCTCATTTTCCCTGCACAGGTCTCTTATAGGACTAAAAAGGATTCATCCCAGGCTAGGAAACACAGGAGAAGAAAACAGACTGGCCCTTACACCAGACCTGCAAAATAAGTCACAGTTACTTACAAGATCAGGTGTGTATTTTTTTGCTTCTAAACATTTTTTCAGGCCAATAGCTACAAACACTATCACCTTACAGACATTAATGGTTTTACTCTGAGCAGAAACAAGCTCCTGTCTGCTGTGAGGGGTCAAGGAGAACCGTGCTCAAGCAGACCTGTGGCTCTCTGTCAATAGTAAATAGCAAAGACAATAAAAATGGCAAGACTACTCTAGTGCAAGCTCTGCCCCCGCCTCATGGCAGGGCTTTACACGTGCTCAGCTCCTCTAGACAGGCAGGTTTGTTTGCAGTGTGGCTAATAACACTTCCTTTCAAGAAGTGCTTTAAAACCCTTGAACAGGAGATGTTTCATCAGATGTGATTTGCTCATTACACTCATGACCCAACATGACCCAACATTTGGCTGTGCAGTGATGCTGCTCGAGGGACAGGCAAAGAGAGCTCACAGCAGGAGCTGCACTGATCATGCCAGAGGTGGTCTGGCACGAGAGCAGGGATCAGAGGAACAGAAGCTCTCGTGGTGCTGAAATGAAGCAGCTGAGCAGATTTGGAGAAAGATTTTTCTCTAAACCTTCCACATTTTGCCTGAACTTGGCCAATTCTCAGAATTCCTGATTCTCAGGAACTTTTCAAAATCACTCTTAACACACAGCAGGATAACTGACAATAACAACAACAACAACAATAACCATAAATAAAATCTAATAAAAACTCCTAAAAGGAAACTAAGCTAGGGGACAGAGAAATGGAGAAGAAAGAAAAAATCTTTCACAAACTTTAAAATTAAACTTGTGGTGTTTCACCTCTCTCAGTGAAAGCTTGGTCTCCTCTCTCCTGGATCCTGCTAAACAGCTCTCCTCCCTCCATGCTGAAACAAAGAACACAAAAAACCCCACCTAGTATTAGCAGAAAGGACAAAATTAACTCCTGACTGTGCATCCATACAATCTCACAGAACCACAGCAGGAACAGATAACGATTACAGGCTGCCTCTTATGCCAGTGCTCCCTAAACATCACACTCACATCAGTGCAGAAAGCCATTCTGCTGTGGCATAAATAGAAAACAAAATAAGCCTAGGGAGTTTTTTGATCCTTTCAGTTTAATGTACCCCATCACAGGGGGCACGACACACAAAGCTGGGAAGTCAGATATGCTGGCACTGGGAGGCTGACAATAATCTTGTTTCATGTGAGGGGTGGAGAGGAAGAAAAAAAAAGAAGCAAAGACACCTAAAAGAATTATTTGTCCTCAGTGAAGAGGAAAATAACTGTGGTATTGCAGACCAAGGAGAGAACAGGGAAAGTTAAACTCAAAATAGTTACGACAAGACAGATCACGTTGGATCATCGGAATAACATCTGAAGTTGGAAGCCCATCACACCCAAAGCAGAATGTATTTGTAGAGACATCTTTCAAGGGTGTATTAATCAGTCAGTGCTTTAATGAGGACAATTGCTACGGAGTACAACGAAAATTTATTTTCTGGTTAAGGCTCCTCATTATTCCATCACACAGTGTGGCTGGAACAGCTGCACATTTCCTTACCAGTTCCATAAAGGGAACAAAAGATTTCCTGCACAAACCAAAATCCTGCTGCTGAGAAATCCCCCAGCTGCCACCTAAGCCACCACGTTCTCCCACATCCCTCCAAAAGCAGTGCCTGGTGAGGGGCTGCTGCTGGTCCATACCATTCCATGACGATGAGCAGGCATCTCTTTCCATGATGGATATTCTCATACACATCCAGGACATGGACAATGTGAGGACACCCCGAGGCTCGCCAGTGATACTCGACTTCCTGACGGGCTTTGGGGTTGTCGTACAGGAGCTGTGGAGAAAGAGGTGAGAGCAAAGTCAGCGAGGCACCATCGTCCTGCTGTGAACTGGCACCAACGTGCACTGGGGCTCGAGGATGAGCTCCAGATGAGAAAACCTCCAGGCCAAGGATGAGAATCCATCACAATAGATTCACCTTCTCTGGGCTGTCCAACTTGTTAGACGGAGGAATACAGAAACAAATGGTCCCTTGGAACTGGAAGGGCCTTGAGTGACAGTGAGGAATCTGAGATGAAGACAGGTCCATCTTACCCCCTTCTGGATGGGAAACAGCAATTTTTTCTTACTTGTTTACAATACTTTTAAATAGAGAATCCCCCTGCTAAGGACAATAACCCTCCCACCTGCCCCCAGCTGCTGGGAGAAGAGACTTCCAAATGGGTGCAGTGCAAATCCTTTAAGTTCAGTGAGATTTGAAACAATGAGGACTTTTACAGTGACTCTGAATGTGCTGCTTAAATACTATACACATTTCTGACCCCACCAGGGTAAGAAAGGGACCTTTGGCTATCTAGATGCTTGAACTTTTTTCTCTGTCACATAAAAAGGCCAGTTTATTCTAAAGGCACTGATCTCTAGAAGGCCAGCAAGAGCTCATCCTTCCTGATCCTGCAACCTCGTGCACAACAAGTGTGTCCCTTCCTGTCTGAAGCACTGCTCTGTACCCGACACCACAGCTGAGCTTTTGTGCAGCAGGGGCACATTGCTGAATCGTGCCTGCTCCTCTCTGCCTCCTCTCTCCAGACACCACTAACACTTTGTGACAGAGACTCCCTTTATTGCACATTTATACAGCTCCTGCACAATACAGCTGTGATCTGAGTCTGATACTTTATGCCCTATGGTAATAATCATGGTGATGATGGAGCAGCAACAAAACTGATGCTATATAAAGCATTGTTAAATGTAGTGAAACAGAATAAAAAACAAGCAAAGAACAATCACCTCTGATATATCTGTGTAAGAAAAGGCCAACAGCAACTATGAGGGAATTGTTTTCAGACAGGCATATAAAAAGTATCATTGCTGCACTATTAGGCCTTAACCTGAAGCTCTTTCCACTCATGTTTGCTATCAGGTTCCAGTGAAAGCATAACTGCATGATAATTGCTGAAAACAGGAATTAACATGTAACCTGTCATTAGGGACCTATGAATCAGAGCAGGAAACTGAAATTGTTTCCATCCAATAGCCAAGTTAAGCCACAAATGGTGTCACAGGCACCTTCGATACAGGCAAACGTGTTTATTAAAGGTCACAGGAAGGAAGACGCAAATTCTGTTTTCTTTATTGACTTCAATACAGACAACTGACATCAGTGGGGAAAAAAATCTTACACCTCTTTGCTGCTTCAGCATCCCTTTCGGCAGAGCAGACACAGTAACATGGCAGGAAAGGTCTGTAGCACTTCATACAGTGCTGGGGAAGTGCTCAGGAACGACGGGAGAGAAGGTAAACGGCTTCTCTTCCAGGCTGGGAACAGGAAAAGGGTGAAAGCAGCTCCTCTGCTGAGCACACATTATTGTTCTTGCGTAAGCACATGGAGGCTGCAGGAGGGGCCAAGGGGGCTCAGGAGGGCAGCTCTGTGGCTCTGTAGCTGAATGTGCAGGAGCCCCACACCGTGACCACCCTGGACCTCTCAGCCAGGCTCCAAAGCTCCTGCACACACCAGATTTTCAGCAGAGCAAGGGGCTGGAGGAGCTTTCTGGCCAAGTTCATTGCCCTCGCAGCCAACCTACTTCTGCACGGCTGTCATTCTGCACCCAGAGCACACCCCTTTGAGATCACTATCCGCCTCTTCCTTCCTGCTCCAGCCTGGCTGTGGCCTCATTTCCAACACAAATAACTTCCTAGAGAAAGAGATGGCTCCAATTTGGACAAAGAGCCCACTAGTGAGTCCAAGTGCGGTCGCTTTACTTCTTTCAGCCATCAGCCCATTCAGCAGCCTTTCCTTCACAGCCACTGTGTTCTAGCTCAGTAGGACTGTCCATCAGCATTTTCCCCTCTGCCCTTCTGAGTTTGGGCTGTTGCCTTGAGGTCTCTTCAAAAGCTCAATTACGTGTGCCACAATAAAGCCCAAACACCCTCAGGACTAACCAGGCCTTACAGTGTTTATTGCTTGGATATTACTGGATTAATGCCACTTCTGAGCAGGACACAAAAAGCTTCTCCTCTATCCTCTGCTACCGATCAGAAACTCCCATTCTCTTTACTAATGTAACTGCACTATCTGCTTCTCCTGTGCTTGCACAGTGCACACAGAGATGCTGTTTTTCATGTTTGTACCAAGTGCTTATGAAAATTGTTTCAGAGAATTGAATTCTCACTCTCTGAAGAGCTTTTACAAAGCATTTTGATGCACACAAGGATGCCGCAGTTTCTTTTCTCCACCCTTCAAGTAAGTTTTGTACACTCCTTCATGCCAAGATTGAATGTACTCATGTCAAGATGACACCTGGAGGAGCAGAAAAAAGGAAATTCAAAAATAAAGAGCAGATACACATACCAAGTAACATCTGATATACCAACCAACTGTTAACCTTTGGATTTCTCCTTCTGAACTTCAAAAATAAATTAAATCTTCTCTTTATGTCTAAAACTGGAAGGCAGAACTATACCTTTTAACACATCTTAGAGACACAGACACTCGTAAAATGAAAGCCAAGTAGGGTTGAAAGCATCAATTTCTGCAAAATTTAGGTGATGATTTAGAAACGCAGACTAAAATTTCAGACTTGTAGTTAAATATCACAAACTTGCAAAGAACCTAAATGGACATTTTGCCATCTTCCTGAGCCCAAAGAGCAACTGCACTTCTGTTGCTGCAATAGCTTTGATAAGACTCCAACCAGGCTCCCTGATACTATACAGAAGTACAGTTTATTCTAAAGGCACTGATCTCTAGAAGGCCAGCAGAACTCATCCTGCAGAGGCAGTTGTGAACAAACCCAGAATTTCACATCAGTTTTCCAGTGCTGCTGGTTTGAGGGAAGAGCAGCTTTGGGAACAGGAGCCCCCAGTCACTCCCCTAAAGGTCCCTCAGGGTTCAGCTGAGTCACAACTTGTCACAAGATGCTGTGGGCAGGATGATGAACCAGCCCAATTTCAAAACCACACAAACCCCAAGAGCCACGCTCCATCTCCCAGTTTCTCACGAGACCAGATGACACAAAGCACAGCAGCCTTTGCACAGCTGTGAGGGGCTGCCTGTGTGTGTGTGTGTGGTCAGAGAACACAGGAGCTGCTCAGCACAAAACCGGAGTTTTGCTGCAGCTCAGCATCACCGAACCACTGCCTAAAAGCAGCAGATGGAACAGGGAGGTCAGCAAAAACAGGGGTGATGGATGGAAGGCAAGAAAGTACAGGATGTGATTCACACAACTCTCCCCAGTATCTGAAAAAGCTGAAGAGGGAAAAGAGCAGCACAGTGGGAGTGCTCAGCCTGTTCCTGAGGAACAACAGGGCACATGCCAGCAGACACTCCAGGATGTGCTGCCAGTTCAGGGCCTGGGCAGCACAGGGAGGACTGAACTCTTATTCTGGGGCATTTGCCTAACTTGGGTTGGGGAGCACCTGCCAAACAAATTCTAAACTGCAGCTTGGAAGGCTGGCTCTGTGGAATTTCTCCCTGTGCAGAATTTCTTGATAGAAAGAAAGAAAGAAAAAAAAGGTTAAAGAGTAACACAGTATCTTCTAATAGCTTTTCCATTGATTCCGTGCGGTGTACACAAGGAAGGACAGCAGGAACCCTCATGCCTTAATGGTCTGATCTATACAGGAAATACCCTCAGGGCTCCAGGGAGGGGCAGGTGATCTTCTGGACTCTGAAACTGTAACAACTGAAAGGGAAGCTATCCACGGGCATGGGTAGGGAACAGGCTGAGGACAGGAAACAATCACTTCTCAGTGACTTTTCTTTAATATGCACTGCCAGATACACAGATTCCTGACAGACCTGCTATCTGCTCCCTACACAGGAGATTAAGACCTCCACATATGCTTTTTTATTTATTTTAAACTTCAGAAGTTCTTCCTAGTTCCAAACAGGTGCTGTGCTTGGACTAGAGGCGTTACAGGCACAGTTCTCATCTACTCCATGTGCTACAATAAAGCAGCATCTGACACTGCAACCATCTCTTTCCTAAATGCACCAATTCCAGAATCTGAACTCCCCTTCACCAGACAATCAGTTTTACAATCTTTACACTATTTTCCCCACAGGAAGTCTTCCCATTATTAAAACAGAAATGGAACCTGAAGAAACTTTCAGTCCTAGGGGTCCTCAGCACACAACGTTGACATATAGGCACTTATATCTACCTTTATTTAGGTTTCTAGGTGGGAAATAAAAGGTGTAAGGGGCTAAATGTGGGACTTTTTGCTTTCTTTCCTCTTTGTATGTGGCTGTTACAAAAATGCTGAAACCTACCAATAAGCCTTGGGAACTGAATTCACGCTGATGCACAGAACCTGACACCATTTGCAGCAGAGCAGTTCTTCCAGTTGCTCTTTATTCAAGAGGGGTTGATGGCAAAAAGAGGCTTGGATAATGTTTCTTTCATCCCCTCCCTCCCCTATGCTACTAAAAGAAAAGGGGAGAAAAAAAAAAAGAAAAGAAAAAAGAGCTATCAGTATGGCTTTGGACATTTTGTCCTTTATTACATCCTGATTATTTCCACTACATCTATTAATTCAATGTTAACAATCTTTATCTGTTTCCAGGTCTCTTCACGAGGGATAAAGCCATCCTTTGTGTTAGAACACTCAAGGAATTGAAATGACCAAGGTTTCCTTCCTCATGCATCAGCACTGCCTCTCAGTTGAGCTGCAGCACCAACCACGTGTGTCCCAGCAAGTGGGGGATCCACTCCTGCAAATCAAGAAAGCACTGATTTTGTTCTTTAAAATTAAAAGAGTACAACACACTTCTGCTTGAATTATTCAGTACTGAAGCAGCAGTCTACAGCTAAGGGATAAAACCAGGGCAGGCAGAGGTAAAGGGTCATCTGTAAACCTTTCCCTTTTCTGCTGTTATTTCAAATCCAGCTTGGGCTGTTTGAAATTAACCTGCTTGGAGGCTTCATTGAAACAAACTGTCACCCCAATTCCTGCAGAGCTGTCCAAGCTGCAACACAGCTGGCATTCCCTGGCCTCTCCATGGGGGCTCAGACAGACAGCCAGTCCCAAAGGTGGCCTTCTCCAAGCTAATAATAGGAACAACAGTTGAATTTTCCAACACTCCTGCCTGTGGTATCAATTCCTTTCACTCACACCCAGTGTCAGGTACTGCCTGCACTGAAGGACCCTTCTCTACCCACCTATTCCCTCCACTCTTCCAGTCCCTGGAAATGGCAAAAGTTACAGCAGATCTTTGGGACCTTGCCAGCACGAGTCAAAGTGCAAAGGAATCAGGGAGGATTCTCCGCACGTGGAGTTAGAGCCCTGCTGAAAGCAGCTCCCAGCTGACACACACGGGGCTTCAAATTGGCTTCAAATTCCTTAAGCACATGTCTTAAAGGGAAAACAGGAGTAAAGAGCAGAATGGACAAAGATGAAAAGAACAGGTTAATGGAGAGATGTCTTTTTTTTCTAAGAGTTTGAGCTCTGGACGTACAGCAAATCTGCTGAAGAACCTCGCTCACTCCTGCTTCTCCATCCCTAGAGAGCACACACCACATAAATATTATTTTGCTCCAAGCCTCTCTCCTGCAGTGAATCAACCAGGTCTTTCAAAAATAACTTTGGTGTGGTTTCTGAATTTTATTTATTGCAGCAGTACTCAAGTCACCACCAGGCGCTCGCCATGACTCTACAACCTGAGGTAAATAAATGAGACATAGCACTATTAATGCTCTAATTACACATGCAACTAGCCATTCACTCTGCAAAGGTCAGCTGTCTTTGTTCATAAATGTTAGTGGAGATACACTGACTGCAATTGAAATGGCAAAGCTGGGGGCCAGGATACATTTCAAAGGTATCCCCTTGCACACGTGAGCTTGGCATAAAAGGAAGCAGAAAAAGGAGCCAAAATGCCCACGAAGAAAAGTGACTTTCCTGATACTCTGATAATCTTAGAGGAATATATTTGAACTGCAGTGCCAAACATGCAACTGTACATTCAATGCCATGGGGTATATGTAGATTTAAATAAAAAGTGTGCTATGTGTTCTGCTAGAACCATAATATTACTTTGTATTTTAATACTGTGCTTGTTCTGTGTGGATGGAAAAATAATTCCTACTGGCACTGTAAGATTCCAGCTATTCTCAGTTGTGACAGGCTATAAACCAGCTGCATGTGGCTTCTGTTGTATTCAAAACACTGCAAATGGATTTTAAAAGAAAAATAAATCACCAACAGCTACTAATAGGCTGCTACCAGACAAGAACATCCTCAAACAACTGTTCATACAAAAAGAAATCAGCTCCTCTCTCTACCTTCTCCTGATGACAATTTCTACCACAAAACACTGTTTAGGCAGCACTGACAACTGCATTCAACACCTGCAGTCAATATTCAGCAGCTGGGGAGACCTGCTGTAAAGCCCTTTCCAAAACCCAGACACGCTAATCTGTGATTAAAATAAAATAATCTCTAGCTCTGCCACTATTTTTACTCTTGCTAAATTTACAAAATGATTAAAAGTAAATCTAAAATCCCAGCTGAAAATTATGACACTTCTTACCTTGTAATTTCACTCAAGTGTCAGAAACAAGGTTTGCCTTTGAAAGGGGAAAGAAAAAAACAGAAATACAAAACAAAACCCCCAAAAAACCCCAAACCCTCAACACAAACTTCACTCCTGCCAGCCATCAGTTCATAAATTCTGATAACAAGGAGTCAGCTGACTTGGCTTCAGTAATTTATGCAACTCAATCCTTGGCTGAGCAAAACGAATGGCCCTTGCTTGTGAAACTTTGCTGTGTAAGAAAATTCCAGCAGTACAAGATACAGTGGCACTTCCTCACATCTTCAGCCAATCAAACCTTCCCTCTGCTTTGACTTTAGCTACTGAACACTGCTATAGAACACTGAAATAAATTCAAGACTACAATCTTGATCTTGTAGGTGTCCAAGATCCCCATTCTTTGAATCAAAGCAAATAAAGGATCACTTAAAACTGGGATGTACACTGTGGCCAACACTTCTGATACCTGCCATAGTGAAATCTCCCACACTGAGGACACATCCTGCATGTGCAGGAGTCAGAGCTGTCTTGGGGCCAGTCTGAAACTGAGACACAGATTTCCACAAGAACTGTGGCCATCACAAAAAGCTCTTTGTGTTTTCTGAAATGTCAGCTGTATTTCCTTACCTTCGATGTTCTTCTGTGCAATGGCTGTGATGCAGTAATACCTCCAGAATACACAGCAGCACTTTTTGTAGCCATGAAATGTGTGTCTGCCAGGATGTGACCCTCTCACATGCTACCCAATATTGACAGTCACAGTTCCTGAGTTCCATTTTAACCATCCCTAATCCCCCCCTCCTCGCAGTAATATGTTATCCCATACATTTTTGTTACATTTTGCTGTATTTTTGTCCTATACCTCTGCTTTTCTTTAATAAAACCAGAACTCCTCAACAGCATACCTAACTAGTAGTAACATTCTACACACGTTTTCCACAGAAAGAAAGGGAAAGAGCAAATATAGATATTTTCCTGAGTGCTCTAATGCCCATTTCAGTGCTAACTGCCATAAAAATCACCTGTACTGCTGTGTGGGACAGCAGGACAATGATACCAACATTAGCAAGCCATGGCACAGCTTTGCTGGAGCAGGATGTGGCAGAAGGCAACGAGAAGATCTAAGTCTGATGTTCTCTTTCCCAGCCTTCACCCTAATCAGCAGTATGGAAATTAACACAATGTGATAATACTGAACAAGGTAGAAGAAGAAATTAAGAACATGTTTAATCTCATTAACCACAGATAACAGTAGCTCTGAGAGAAACCCGAGCTGTCCCCCAGCCTTTCTCTGTATTTCTTGCATGTGTGACTACAGTCATGAAGATTAAATCACCCAAGAACTCCCAGGAAGGCTTTGACAGAGGCTCTTTGGGGTGTCTGCTGGATTCCTGCTGTGGCCATTTGCCATGTGTCTGTCTTTTCACCCTTCTCTGCACCCCAGCCCCATTTTGGGGCAGCTGACACCTTAATGAGCTTCCCTCCATACCTGCAGCTCTGTTCTCCTCCATGGCTTCACCATTTGGCAGAAAAATTCAGAACAAAGATACTGTCCTGTCATACCACTGCCCACACACCTAAACTCCCTTTTAGCTGACTTCCCATCCCCTTCCACGTGAATTTCAGGTTGCCATCCACGCATGCAAAGCTTGGCAATGTGCCACCCCAGGCCAGCTCTTTCTCAGACAGAGCTGTTCCTCCTCGACATCTCCTTCCCCTACACCCACATTCGTGCGTTCTGTCGCATGACCAAGCAGTGTCTCTCTCCTGCTGCATCGTCTGTCTCAACTACTCCTAAATCATCCAAAGAACCCAGAAATTAACAAAGAACTCTCAAATCTTCCTTCTCCCATTCCATGGGGCTCATCTTTAAGCATTACCTTAGGTGGAGGCTGGCTAAATCCCTGACTTCAGTGGTACTGACAGTAACTCTATCTCACATCTCTCGCAGCAGAGATACTGAGATTTAACCCAGTTCTTGGGAATCTGACTGGAACAACCCTGGCCAGTGCAACATCAAACATTCAATCCTAAAAGCTGTCACCTGTGGCAACTTGAGTTGTCTGCAAAAATAAAACAAAGCCCTAAAGCTTTCAGCAAGGACATCTGTAAGATTTCCCTAGTGCTTCCAATCACTGCTGTATGTTTTCACACTCGTGTCTGTGCAAGCTCTGCCGTCAGCATTGTCAAGCAAAGATCTGTATCTGTTTCTAAGTCACAACTGAGTAGATAGCTCTGGGGATGGAAGCTGAATGGTCCTCCAGGCATAAAGATCCCTGGAACTGCTGATTGCGTACAGCAATGACATGACAGAGAACAGTGTGACTGTGAACAGAAACAAAACTATGCGGCATTCAGCAGAGCTAGAAATGCAAAGGAAGCCATTAAGAGAAAAAGTAGATTGTTCTCCCAAGACTTCTTGTCCTTATTTTGTCTGAATATATGTTCTAAAGCTAAGTAAACCATTACACAGGAAAGGCGAGGAAAGGAAAGAAAAATGCTCTGGGGGGAGGGGGAATTCAACAGATGGAATCAACACAGGCAAGTGACACTGCAGTAAAACTGTTATTTATGTTACAATTCTCATTGATGGCTTTTGCTGGGTGCACTGGCTCAGCCACCCCGGGTTATAGATCTGCTTTGCACAATGTGAGCAGAATCCAGCAAACAGAAGAATGACTTTTCTCCCAAGCCCCACAGCACACTCCTGGAGCAGCTAATGCCTTACAGAACTCATTACTTGATTAAGTGCTCTTTAATATCCACAACGCTGGAAAACACTTCTCAGCACGCAGCTGGGATCTGCCAGTTCATACACAGCCATGCACACCTTCACACTTCCTTTCAGAAACCTTAAACACCCTGCCAGCCACCTTTAACCAAGATCCCCTCACCCAAGTAAATGCCCCACCTTCTAAGCCACAGCCTCCTGACCGCAGCTCCTCTTCTTCATCCAAACCTGGCATCTGCCCAGCCCATCCAGGCTCCCACCCTGCCTGTCGGAGCACCCAGGCCCTGGAGACTCTTCCTGCAACTGAGAACTCCTGTTCCTGGTGAGTCACAGCTCCCAGCTACTCCAGGCAAGCAGACTTTATTTCCCCGGTGATCCCGAGGGCAGGGGAAAATCTTTCCATTTTGCTGCTCGTTTTATTTCAGTTTTTAGCCACCTTGCCTCACTCTAAAGATTTTTCCTATACCAGGATATGCTGTGGAGTGAGAGGTGTGAGCAGAGGGCTCCTTCCCCCAACATGCACGTTCCATTTCTTTGACAGGGGTTAGAGAGGCATGCTTCACATTCCCTGCAACCATCTGACAGGAAGCACTCAGACACCACAAAGGTAGAACAGAGCAGCTTAAATGGAAGGGTGTTTTTTTGCCAAAATTAAGAGCATTTCCTTCACATTCCTGAATAATTTCCTCTCTCCCCCTGCCTTGTGTTGGCTGCCTCATGACTGTACATGAAAAAGGAAGAGGAGGAGGATCTCAGGAATATTTGGAAGTCTGATGTTTTGATGTCTCGTCTAAAGAAGCACCATGCTGAGAGGACTGCACAGGGGTCAGGAAAATGAGATGTAGCAAAAGCACTGATTAAAAACAAAAATCATTCCAGGAATTAGATCCTTTTCATCTTTCCAAGCTGAAGCATATCCGTTTCCCTTTCTTAAGGGACTGTCCTCCCCCTCCTCTCCCTGCAGCAGTAGCTGCCTGTGGTACACTGCAATGTTGGCTCACTTCCACAAGTCAGCGTGTCTGAGAGAGAGTCTGGGTTGAGGCAGGGGGAGGAGGGGGTGAGAAAGCTGGGGCAACAGAAAAGGGACTGAGAAACCACCTGCCTGCTTCCTACTAACATCAGTACCCTGGAAACAGCTGCCCCATGGAAGTGCTCCTGACTCCTGAGGTGACGATTTCACAGAAGCAACGTGTGTTCATCCAGTCTCGTTCTCCTGGATGTGGCACACCAGGGAAACAGGAAAACATCCCTGCACTAAAGCCATGTTAACAGGGAAACAGACTGTCTGAGCGTGCAGCCACTGGTCCCTCCACAGAGCTGCTCCAGCACTTCACTTCCAGCAGGCAGTGGCAAGGGGAGAAGGCACTCAGCCATGATGCTCTTCCCTCTGGTTGGAAAGACAGATCCCCAGGTGGAGACTAGAAGGGTAATGGGAATTTGCAGATTTTGAACATCCTGCCACACCCCAGAAGATCTGGATGACACCTGCTTAATATGCAGGATTTTGTCCAAGACCTGTCAGGTGGTGGTAATTTCAACTTCCATGGGCTAATCCTTCTCCCATCACCAAAAATGCTTTATGTTTATTTATATATGGCCATATAACACTTTCCCAAGGAGAGGCTGCTTTGAAGACCTTTAGAAACCACCTCTTGATCTGTCTTCACCTTTTCATAACCAAGGGAGGGGATTATTTGCTTTTAAATTCACAGACACACGTTTGACCCTCCTGCCTCCCATTAGTGACGACTCGAAATCGCAAGGGCCGCTCGCAACCAGCAGGAGACCAGCTCCGAAGAGCATCCCAGCATCCCTGCCACCCCAGGCTTCTCCACTGCCAGTGCCCTGTTTTGGGTGAGGGAGGAGAATCCCTGAAGGTCCAGGGAAAGAACATCAAGACAGTGATACATTGTTCTCACCACACAGCTATGCAGGACGAGCTCAACCAGGTCATCAAATGCGATCCCTTTCAAAGCACTTCTTAATACTAAATGATGATCCCAACTATTGCAGGATCTGGAGGCATTTTTCAAACCTTAATGCATTAAACCTCCAAACTCCTGAAGTCTCAGTTTCTTCTTAGCAGCGACTATTCTAAACTAAGAGGCTGTGATATTTTGAACATGGAGGGGGGGGTGCTCTGCCAGAATTCATAATTATCTATCCCTATCTGTATTTCCAACTGCAAGATTAGAACTATTTTAGTCAAAACTAGAAGTTTCCACAGGAAAGTATACAGCAGATTGGTAGAAAAGCATTCATAGGTCCTGGACAGAACCACCATAGAAAACCACCAAGAGACCCTGGATTTCCAGATCAAACAACCAACAACCAAATTCCTATCAGCCTGGCTGCAGAAATCTACTTCCTTGCTCTGCCTGAATTAGATGAGGGTCTTCCACTTCACTACCTGAGTCCTTCCAGCTCTTACAGAGAACTCTTTGCATGCCTACAGTGTGCAGTGTCTCCCAGTTTTCACTGCTGACACATGAGCTGGCAAAATAGGGACACAGCCCTGAATTCCTCAGAGCCCAGCTGAGAGGGAGCCACTGTCTCTCTTGGGAAGGGTATGGCTATTCTCACTTCTCGTGAGGAGTTTTAAAAGTTCCTGGGTGTTTCTAAGTGTGGGGGATACAAGTTGTTGTACTTGATAAAGTTTTCATGCAGTCACAATGTAATTTAAATTTTTTTAAGGGAGGTATTTCCAAAACCAATTATCACCCAACAAAAGTGAGCCTTAGCAAGAAAACCTCCTCAGGGATACATGAATTCATTACAGGGTGAGGGGGATTCAGAAGAGAGCCTGAAAAAGGAAGACACCCCTAAGGCAAGTTCCACGAGAGTGGCAGAACCAGAGAGATGCACCCAGAACTCTCACAGGGTCTCAGGGGATGCCAGGCCAGAGATGCATTTACTTTCTAAATTATACAGTGCCATAGCAAGAACTCCTGGAAAAACACTGCTGCCATTTCCCAAAGGAGTGCTACAGGAATACCTCTTTCACTCACGAATCCCGGGGAACCTTCCGTGAAAAGACCACAAGAACTTGAGACATGGAACGTGGAAGTGAAGCCTCTTCCTAACCCTGTAATGTGCTTACAGAGGCAATTTCTAATAAAGGGTGATTCAGCCTCTGAATCAGAAAGAAAAATTGTCTTGCCTGTTGAGAAAGATGGAATAAGGTTTGGCTGCAGGAACAGGACTGAAGTCTGGATGCTTAACTCAAATGACTAAGTGAATATTTTTCACGACCCAAATTCTGGCTACCCCAGAATAGCACCAAACCCACAAACCAAAAAAAATAATGTTATAAAGTTTCATATTCAAATTAAGCAATTATTTAGAGAAACTATAAATGAAACAGAAGCCAATCCAAGAATGTGAATCAAAATGAAGTGAGCCACAGAGCCTGCCATCCTCCTTTAGACACATCTGAGAACTTTAAATTCTAACATTTACCACAACCTCTTGCTCTGCCCAAAAAAGGCCTGGCTGTAACTTTTAAAGTTGCACAGTGCCCATTTCTTTGGAAGCTTGTAAATAAATCCTCACCACCTTTGAGCTCTGTTCAACTCTGCAGGCCTTGGCCTTGAATCCCTGGCTGTTTTGCAATGTGTGCAATAACTTTGTTCTCCTAGATACAGCCACACAGTTGCCTTACATACCTTGCAAGAGGTACAAAGCCAAACAGAAATCTGACAGAAGAAAAAGATAGAAAGATATTTAAATCTCAGTGCTCTCTGGCACTTTAAAGGTGAAATTTAAAGGTTGCATTCTGCAAAGATACCATCAAATGTAAAGATTACAGATTTATTAATAGTCTATCGTGTTGTACATTCTTGCAATATTTCTCAGCCCAGATTTCATCTAGGCCACATCTGATAACATTATCTCCTTTGACTACGCAAACCTTCCAAAACACAAATTTGTTCTTGCCTGCCCTAAAATCCAGGGCACACAATCAATAGTCACATTCCTCATCCTATCTTTCCCATCTCCATGCTCTTTGCCTGTTAATGCTGTTGCCATAGATTTTCTTATTATCAATAATCTATTGTGTTCAGTGTGGATTTATTATTTTTGTACCTTTATCTCAGACATCTCGTTTCCAAGTTTTTATCATTTGGGTGAAGTTAGTATAGAATTCACTGTGGTAGCCCTACCAGTTTAACACACGGAAGAGAACAGACATCACATCCACAATCCCAGGACAACCACGTGCTCCCTCCCTCTGTCCCAGCCCTGGAGCCTCCCATCTCTCCTGCAATACCCCAAAAAAGGATCCTTTTCGTTGCTCATAGCACACAGGGCTCAAGCAACTCAAGCAATTGTTAAATTTTTCAGATACATTAATATTCTTTTACCTAGTTGAGCTGTTAATGCCAGGCCAATAAAAATTAGAAAGGAAAATCCAGCCTATACAGTTTATTTTTGCACCAGGGCCATTTGCAGTGTGTCTTGTGACTGCTGCACACACAGAAGCACCTGTAAAAGAAGCTTTGGCAGCTCAAAACCCCGAAGTTCTGATCCAGTCTAGGCAAAAGAGATAACTTTTGTAAAGAAAAATGAAGAAATAAAAATGGAATAATCTCCTTTGCATGTTCCTGACTAAAAAATAAATCAATTAGCAGTAAAGCACACAAGGCCCAGGTTGCACTGGAAAGGCTTCAGAGAAACAAAGGAGGAGCAGTGAGGCTTTACTGGAAGTGACTGATGGCAGCATCAACAATAACCCGAGCAGCACTGGAGCCCTGAGCAGTGTTCCTCGAAGGCTGCTGTGTGACACACTCTCTCCACGTGGCATTGACTCCAGATTTCCTGCAGCCCATGGCCCTGGGATTGCCTGCAAGATTTCACCATGGGTTTTTCTGACAGAAGAATGTATTTACATACATGCAGCCCGTGGACTGGTAGGGCTTAGTCAAGAGCCTAAGCTCTCGCCATTGAGAGACCGGACTCAGGAATCTCAGAGCTTTTTCTGGGTCACAGACTTCTTTTGGGACAAAACCTGTCTCTGGATGTCACTTCCTCATGTTTTACTGCAGTGGGGTGCTTTGGCATAAATTATTTGGCAACCTTCAGGAACTGTAATAAATCCTAATAATATAAATTCTGTGCACACAGCAGAACTGAGCAATTCCATCAGTTCTGCCCTTTCTCTCAATCGTTTTCTCTGAACCACTTAATACCCTTTCAATAAATACATAATAAATAAAATGTTGCAGAAAAAGAGAGAACCATTAGTCTATCTTCTACTTGCTAACAGCAGGCCTTTGTGATAATTACCATAAGCAAAATACAGATTTTATAATATGATTTAAATTGCCCTTCTAACATTAGTGAACTTCAGGATTAAAGTGCTTGAGTAACCTGAATATTGCTCCCTTCGTATATATTAAACACAATATTATTACACTATTCCTCCCTCTTTAACTTCATCCTTACAGCAGAGAACAACCTGAACCCAGCCAGGATGCAAACTGGGGTGCAGAGTGACAGGAGCTGCCATCTGGAGCCTCTCCCATCTCCTCTGCATTTTACACAGACACTGGAAAGTGCAGTATAAGAAAGAAGCGTCTTGTGGTTTAACCACAGCTGAACGCTACTCTCAGAATTCCGGATTCTCCTCTTGTCCTTCCTGATGTCTCATGCAATGCTCAGGAAGTCAGCTGAGCCACACAGGTAGTCTGCCTATTCCTCATTTCCCAGAGCTTGGACTGTGGCCTGATTTACCAAAGTCCTGGGCACTCCCAGCTGGGGCACAGCCTGGATCTAAAAAGCTTGGTTGAGTTCAAGTGTAATCTGTAACTGTGGGGGGAACCAAAACCAAGCCACCCTCATCTGAGATATTTCATATGGAGCTCACAAAATGCAGTGGAATTTTACAAGTTTAACCTGTTCCCCTGCTCCACACACACAAAGTAGAGACAATGCGAACTTATCCTAAAGCCATGTTGTGAAAATAACTGTGATCCAGCCATTAGAACAAAAACTCCTCAGAGCACAACCAGGAGGAAATGAACAAAACAAACCCAAAACCTGTTTTCAGAGCAGATCTAAGCTAACCTGAAATAAAGAAATCCATATGCTGAACAATGACAATGAAACCAGCTATTGAAATCAATCATTTGCCACTCTAATATTTTTGTCTGTGCACTGAAACTTCCTTAAGCGGGATAGAAAATACAGAGTGCAAGACAGTCAGAAGGATAAACACAGCATGGATCCTGACATCTCCTACACCTGAATGCTCAGTTTACCAACACAAAACTGTTATTTATGAGGGAGCTTTGTGTGTGTGAGAGCAGATTGATCATTACTGATTTGGAACTTGGCTGAACTTAGGATGATTTTAAGGGTGACAGGGCAAGACACGCCTGGAACAAAATTCACCCCTCAATAAACCCCAAATCCAAGTAACAGGCAAATCACTGGACACTAAATTTGTATTTTATGTTGCCAAAACAACTTTTTCCTCTAGTCTTATTACTGGAAAAGGTTGAAAAATTTCTGCCCAAACAACTCTCGCAAAACTATTTCAGTTCAGCACAGGAAAAACCATCCTTCAAGTCTGTCAGAATATAAAGATGAGTGAGGCCACGCAGACCAAGGCAATCCCACCAGGAAGTGAAATGCTTGGTTCAGCCCAACTCTGCCTCTTTCTAGAGGCCCAGTGGAGTTCCCTGGAAAGAGTACTCACAGCACTGACCTCACAATAGCATCATTTCTCCTGAAATCTGTTTTTTTTCTTTTAACACAAGATTTATCACATTAGTCACAGATCTGATGTCTTCACCAAGATAAACCACTCTCTCAACTTACAGATATTTTGCCTGAGCAAGGACAGTGACTTCGGTGGTTATTTTTGTTTCTTCCCACAATGAACTCTGATACTGCCCTAGAGGCTAATTACATCAGGAAAGTAATCAGTATTCTGAGATGCCTTTTCCTGATGCTGTCTTCAAACCACATCTACTCAGCTTTCATCACTGCTCTCCCTTCAAACACCCCTTATCCAGAATGATCTGCTCTTGGAACAATTCAGATGGTTGATGTTTCCTTGATAGGCAGTATCTGTCACTTGACGCTGAGATCTGCAGGCTGCAAAGGCAGTTCCATCCTCACATTAAGTGGTTCCAGCACTATTGTAGCGAATCAGATCAACCCTGATGCCCCAAATATAACTGAGGGTCTCCATAGAAAGTTCTTCAATGCTGCTGTGCTGTCAGTTGTTAATCCTCAGAAGGGATGAACTCAAGGATCAGCCTGCATTAGGCTCAATATTTTATTTCTGCCTGTTTCTCACATCTTCTGGAGATGTCCATGTCTTCCACTTTGTTTTGATTTTGTAACATCCTATTGATGACCTTACTGTTATTAATCTGTACCTCATACTTCTGCTTGAAAATAATTCAGAAAAGCAGAGGAATCGATGACTTAACACAACCCTCAGCATCTTTTACTGCAAGCTCTTCATTTGCTTTGCTCAAATACAGCCTAATTTTTCCGGTGTAGTAAAGAACCAAAGACTTGAATAAAAGACTTGCTACCTTTATTAACGCCTGATTGATCCGATGATCAAAACTAGGAATTATCCTCATTTCAACATTATGTTACACAAAATTGTGCCACTACACTGCCTTTTAAAAAATACGTAATTTTCTACCACTCTGCTTTTGTTTTATTTTCACTGAAATCATAAAATCAATAATTCTTAGACTCATATATCTGATTGCTCTCTTCTTTCAGTAAGGGCCATTACCTCCAGGTCTTTCAGCCTCACTACGCTTATTAGCTGGTTTTATTTTCCTCAGTTCTACTGGGGTATACCAGATCATTTGTGTACCTTACCTTTTTTGTCTTACAAAGTCTATGGGTAAGTAATTTGCTGCCTCTTTTTCTCCCATACGAAGCTATCAATAAAAGAGGTGAAATTAGAAGATACTTATTTCACACTTCCGGTCTTGTGGGGCAATGAGCAATACATCGTATTTTAAGAAGAGAATTTAAACTAAATGTAATCAAACTAAAGAAGTCCAAGACTATTTGGCCAGTTCTAAGGCTTTTGTAATACTTATGTGTCTTGCTCCAGCAGAGAGACCCCAATTCAACAGCAGTGTCAGGGAAGGGGAAGTAATTTGCTGCCATAGTCATAACTCTCCTAGTTTTCAGCAAATTAGATTTAGATTTGTTTCAAAGTGAGGGAAGATCCACAGAATGTTCTTTCCTCTCTTTGGAAGAAAGTTCAGAGTAGAGTGATAACAGTTCAGTATCTCTTCAGAGTACATCCCACTAAAAACTGGTCTCTATCAGAAAGCTCTGATGACTCGATGGTATTTCCTGACACCCAGCTTGAACCTCCCCTGCCACAGCTCCAGCCATTCCCTGCTGTCCCTGGTCACAGAGAGCAGAGATTGGTACCCTCCCCTCTGCTGCCCCTCGGGAGGATGCTGAAAGCTCCAACGAGGCCTCCCCTCAGTCTCCTCCAGGCTGGACAAACCAAGTGCCCTCAGGTGCTCCTCATAGGGCTTCCCCTCATGGGGAACACCCACGCTGAGAGGCTGAGTTGGGCACATCCTCATCATCTCTGAGGTCATCACCCAGATCACTCTGATAACTCAGCTGCTCTCAGCTTTGCATCTGGGTCTCCTCAGCAGAGGAGCCATTTGGGAGGTCGCACAGTAGATACCACCCTGCAAGACTGACCTGAGTGGAGAGCATGTGCATTGGGAGAACAGATACACACATCCCAGAATACTCCTTGTCCTCGTGTAATCAAAGCCTGTCCTTTGCATGGAGTGACTGTGGGGCAGTGACTGTGGGGCAGTGACTGTGGGGCAGTGACTGTGGGGCAGTGATTGTGCTCTTCCCCCAGAACAGCTCCTTAGGCAGCAGCCCCTGCTCAGAGCAGCACAACTCACAGCCCTGCCTGCAGGGAACAGCACAGGGAACACTTCCCACTGCTCCCCCAGCCTCCTAAAACTGCACGGGAAAGTAACAACTGCATGTACAAAGTACTTTGGCCAAACAGCAGAAATACTAAACGTGCCTCACAGCTCCTCCAAGTCTTCCATGGGAGCACTTGAACAAAGTAACGAGGTCAACTTTGGCATATTCTGCTGAGTAAAAGCCTCATATATCCAAATTTTTCTACTCTCATTTTAGGCAAATTTTAAGATATAAAATATAATCCTGTGTGGATAGGCAGGAAATGTGAATGTTGAAGTTGGAACACAGACCTCATGGGGACAGTGTTAAATGAGAGAACCCTGGGTTACTGGAGGGTCAGAGGCACAAAGACAGCACAGTTACGTGGAATGGCAGCAGCACCATCTGCTTGGGGACTTCTCTTTCCTACATCCTTGATTTACAGAACGTATGGAAGCCTGAGTATTCCCAAAAATGGCAATGCTTACTGACTTCTACTTTCACAGTCAGTGAGCAAACAAATAGAGCTTCAAAACCGAACTCCCAATTCAAGCCAGACTCCAACAGGCTTTTCAGGAAAAAGGCAGAAAGGCATCTAACATTTCTGGTTTACTTACTCATCCTACAAGTTTGGGTTTGTTGTATATTTGCAGTTCCTAACAAGCCTCTAGTGGACTACAGTTCCCTGTAATTAATGCTTATTTGTTCCCTTTTCTCAATAATACCAATTTTGGCTCTCATGTTCTTACACAAAGATATATACAAACATGAAAAAAAGGGCAAACCAATGTATTTTATTTTGAGCTAACAAGCTCCATGATTTCAGAAAACAAGAAACATGCAAATAATATACCAGAGCTTATGTTTCTATATAACTAATAAAAATAAAATAAAATTAGGGGGGAAAACCTCACTAAATGGGGAGCATATCAACTGTAAAGAAAAAGTAGAGATAATACAGTTCTACGTTGCCTCAGAAAAAGCTCAAGTGGAAATTCTTGTTTTATTTTTAAAGCAATTTTACTTTTTCTCTTCTTTGATGCTTTATTAAAAAAATACATATTGAAAACACCAAATTTAGTAGTTTGGAAAAAAAATAGCAACAAATTAAATCATACTTCAGAAGTACAGTTTCTATTTATTGAATGCTAAATGAATTTGAGATAAGAAAAAGGGAAAAAATGAGAAGAGCGATGCCTCACAGATTACTTTCCCCTCGTATAATTTTTAATATTAAAAAAAAAATTGAAGTTTTGGGGTGGAAGCAAAAGTTGACATTTACTGACATTTAGTAGTTAAAATGTAATCCTTCCAGAGAATGAATAGCAGAAAAAGGTGGGGGTGGAAGAGAAGGGAATCAACTTCTGCTCTGATTACACAGAAGAAAAAAGTTAAAAAGCGTGGAATAAACTGAATGAAAGCACCAAACCACGAGTATTTGCAGATGAAGTTCTCTCAAACAAGGAGGAAGATGTCAGAGGTCCCAGGAATACTGATTTTGGGCTCCCCAGAAATATTCCCGACAAAACAAGCAGTCAGCTCGGGACCCTTAATGGCCATCAGTCACACCAAAGTGGGAGAGATCATCGCTCCTGATGTCTCAGCAGCAGTTATCAGTGACCAATACACACTGACAGCTCACAACGTGCACAGGATTATATTTGCTTGGCTAGGAAAGTGCTTTCTAAATGTAATTAACCCATTTTCTAGAAGTAAACAGAAAATTAGAAAATCCCCACAAGTTTTGAAGCGGGGACACTGACTGCTCTGTGCAGATACAAAGCACCAGTCAAGATTTCTGTATTATCATGCCACAAAATGTGCATGGAGGAATCTAAAGATCGCTACAGCCCACAGGTAGAAGGTATTTTGATGAATAACTTGCAGATTTAGATTAAATGTGGTATGAAAGTGTAAATTATCTCATTAGAGTTAATTTATTTTTTAATTAAAGTTTAAGTATCATTTGAAGGTTTGAACAGACACCCTAATGCAGAGTAATTTCTCAGTAGGGTCACTGCATTAGAAAAGTTGCTCCTCCTATGAATGGTTTCAAGTTAAAAAGTTGAAACTGAGGGAGTTCTATCTTGGTGAGCTCTTTTGCAAAAAAACCCAAACCTGGTGGACTTGGCAGCTTTGAAGGATACTGGTCTTCAGAGAAGGTGAGGAGCTCTTAGTAATAAAAAGCAATGTAAACCAGAACCTTAATTTATATTAATAACAGTGTTAATCCCAGCAAAAGAGCATTTAATGCTCTTGTGAACATAAAAGGGGAATGACAAGCAGTAGTCTCCTGGTAATCCCCTAAGCAGCAGGAAACCAAGGGAAGATGGGACACATTAATGTTATTAGTTTTTAATATAAAACCGAGCAAAGCTCCTCGGTGATGAAGGTGGTGTGTTGTGCACATGAGAAGATGGTGACCAGCGGTGATATTAACAACACCTCCCCCTACCAAGCCACTCCTATTTTAACTTGCTCAAATGCAGATCAGAAAATCAAGTTTAAAAGACAGAAATTTCCCGTTTGGTGTGCCCAGTCACAGCACTCTCAAGAAGCAGAAATAAATATCTGGAACTTGCATGACTGAGATGGAAAACAGTTGTTGAGCACATAGTACAGTCACAGCACACTGAGCAGCCTCAGGTGTTTGAGTTTAGAGGGTTTACATAAACAAAACCAGAGAACACCACTCTCCTCATGAGCTTTGATGCTTGGAAAGATGGGAACAAAGACAGGGGAGAAGCTCCACCCAGAGCAGTATCACGGATGCTTTCCCACGCTACCCAGAGGTTTTTGTCACACAGCCCTTTCTCACACTGACTGCCCAGGCTCCAAGCTCAAACCATTCTCCTCCTCCACAACTGCCCTCCTGTGAAACCTGCTCCCTTCTTGTAGGATGGAGGAAAAATCCTGCCTTGGTTTTATACCCAAGCAGTCCTACACAGTTATTACCTCATATTGCCAAAAATGAAGACTGCCACAAACAGCAAGAACCATTTAACAGTAAATTACTATTGCTGTGCTGGATGTTTTATTGAACCAACACATGTGAGAACTTTTTCCTTATTTTCCCTGGGAGATTTGGCTTTTGTGCACAAACACAACACAGCATTCACCCTCCCTCACACCTCCACAACCGATTCAGACAGCAGAGAGGTGAGGAAGGCTCAGAACTAATTGCTCCTGTATAAAGTGTTTTATCAATAATGTACACTGCTGTTTTCTCCTCCTCCCAAGTGCAGCAGGAGGTCAGTTTTTGCAGATCTTGAGTGTCTTGTCCCATTTTTCAACAGTAACAGACACAGAGGCCCAGCCCAAGCCAAGGCAGTCACACCTGTCACAAGAGAGACACCCTGGCAAGCAGGGCTTCTGAAATCCAGCTGGAAATGAAAGTCCCTCTCACACTCCCTCCGCCTTCAAGAGGCCTTTAGCAACAGCATCTCAGCACAAGGAAAAAGTTATTCCAGGGCTAAGAGGCTGGAGAAAAATTCTGCTTGATACCAATCCACCAGAACTGGGACTGTTTCTAAATTAATTGACCTTTCCCCATGCACCACTCTCACTTTGGCAGTCTGCTTCCCTGCACTCTGGTGCCAGCAATCTTGTGAGATGCTACTTTGTAGGTTTTCAAACATTTTTAAAAAAAAATCAACTGAAAACCCTCCCAACTAAACATGATAAATGTGGAAAATCACCTAATTCCAGTACACAAGGCAGCTATGCAGATATTTTGCCCTTTGTAAGCACGACTTATGCACCATGAACTCTAATGCAGAGCCAGAGACTTGTTAAGAAAGTGAGTGAAATAAAGAGTAAGAGTACAACCAGCTACCAAAGTAGTTTCCAATTCTATTCCAAGTTCCAGATACAAAGCTTAGCCTTTAAAAGTCAACAGCAGACATCCAGAAATTGAATTAAAACCGTATCTGCATTGGGGTGCACGATTTCATCATATATTTAAGCCAGTTTAAAGTATTAACTACCCAAGTCTCTAAAGTTTCAGCTTCTGGTTTTAACTGTCTTTAGCAGTTGGGTTTTACCCTAATTCATATTAAAGGAGAAAATGAGGAGCAAAATGTGCTTGAAAAGAAGTTTCAAGGACATTACACTGTATGTATTTCTACAGGCCAAGTCTCATTAACTGCCTTCCTGCCCTGCCCTTCATAAGAAGAAGAAAAAAAAAATCTAAATACGAATAGCTGTTGCAAAAAAACCTATTTCACCTTATGTTTACACCCAAGTTTAGACAAGCACAACTCACCTAGGAAGACACACCCTTACATGAAACTATTGTGCAAGGGATGGACATTACCCAGAGGCACAGCCACCAGCAGAGCTGAGGCCAAAGCTCCACTTCCCTCTCCTTAGACAGGAGGATACTTTACCCCTGCAGCAGCAGTACACTTAACACAAGAGAAGCAATAATATGCCTTCTGAAGCTCAAAGTTTCATTATTTATCCTGACAGTTTTGTATTTATCAGTTGGAACAACAAGATCTAGAAGATCACAGCCGAATTTGTACACAGTATTGAAACTACAGGGGGTTTCTTCACGTTTGAAATGCTCAGAGAAGCTCTGTTTTCTTTTAAGATCTTCACAGCATCACAACCTCTCAGCTCCTGGGGCAATGAATTTCACAGGTTAACTGTGTTTTAGAAAATCCTTTTAAATAATGCAATTTTCCGAGGTCAATAACAGCGAGGCTTAGTTCCCACCCTAAGGAAATGGGTGCCTTGGAAAACCCAACCGAGCAGGTTTAATTGGAGCAGGTTTCACATTACTGGGCAAGGTGAAAGGACTGACAATTTTTCGTGTTATCATTCACAGGCAGACATTGAACATGGGGCAGAAAGAATAGGGCTCTGCTCCCGTTTATCACAAACTTACTGCTACAGGGTTTGTATGCATGCAAAAGCCCTATTTTGTCCACAGAAAAACTCTTTTTAAAAGCAGAGGACACAACAGCGCCCTTAGAACAGAGAGAGGGCTTGAAAGAACAGGAAGCTTCAAAGCACCAAGGGACCATCAAGCCCCACCTACCTCCCAAGTGTCAAATTTTGACTGTAAATTGATTGGAAAGGGAAGAGTAGAACAAAATGAAAGGCTTTCACTCTTCACGAAGACAATGGGGACGTTGTGCTGTAGCGTGGCTGCAGCAAGGCCGGTACCGTGGCACAGCAGCTGAGCCAGAAAATGCAGCCCACTCCCCTCCCTACCTTGGAGCTCTGACATCTTTGGTGCTAACAACTCGTTGCTGTGGAAACCAGACTGCTTCTGACAAAGCCACATTGACTAAAAGCAACATGTGGGAAAACGGAATAAGGCCCTGAGAGAAATTAATCCTTTATACGAAAAATAAATACAATTTTGGTTAAAAATTAGGCAAGTGAAGGAGGGTCTTTCTCTTGGAACGACAGGCAAGGAGAACACTGGCAAATGCCAGGCCTCGTGGCACTGCAAATGGATTTTAAGGACACTTCATCCCTGAAATATACGGTAGAGTCAGGGCTAAGGAGTACGCAGGAGTCCAGCACAGAGCACAGGTGTGTGAGGCAGCTGCTCCCTATCCAGTTTTTAACTGCTCTCCTTTGAAAACAAAATCACAGCCGGCCCCACCCCACAGCACAACAGAAGCCAAGGCTGGTACAAATCAGCACTGCAGGGCTTTCGCAAGGCCCAGACTGACTCACACCTGGGCAAAACACTCACCCAGCCAAAACCTCAGCACACAACAAAGTCCTGGCCATGGAGATCATGAGTTACTCCACGCCTTGCCATTCCCAAACAGTTTATATATCTCAGAAACGCCATCCAAAAAACCCATAAACAATCAATTTTTTTTTGATTTCTCCCCTTACAACGGGCTTAATAAATCTGTGCTCAGCCCTTGTTGACTCAGATCCCAGGAGCTGCTTTAGGGCCTGTTACTTGGAATGCCAGCATCCCTAAGAGATTATTCAAGAAAAAAAAATCCTGGGAAAAAGCCCATGGAGAAGAGCAAGAGTTTGAACTGGCAAGACTTAAGATCTGTGCACAGTGCAACTTCAATAAGACTGGCTCCTTATCCAGATAATCTGAAATTACTCATAAAGATGGCACACTCAGGGTGGTTTGTTTGGTTTTTGGGGTTTTTTAAACTAAATTCAGCAAGCCAACTTCTCTGGAGGAAAACTTAATTTTTACACAAATTTAATATTTGGGTTTTCTCTTAATACAGGCCATGAAAGCTCCAGTGCAAAATGCCAGGTATCACAAAGATTCAGGAACTCAGAGGCCACTTGTGATTTACATGCTGAGCAGGAATCCTCTCCCCCTTCACTCCCGAGGTATTAAAATGCTGCAGCGTTACAGCTTAATCTCATTTACGGAGCTTTGAATCATCTTAAGTACTTAGGAAGTCTGTGTAAAATACCACAATCCCTGCAGTTTATACACCCTAATCCAGAGAGACCACACCACCAGCTTTCACTGCTGCTGATGGAAAGATGTTCTCACGGTTTTCCAATTAATTAAACAGGTCATCTACTCTCCACCTCCAGCACTGGCCACATTGCTGCCACTTCCCTTCCCACCGATGTCACTGTGCCACACGGACTTCAAAGAACTCTGCAGGACCCAAAGATGTAAAAGACAGCTCTGCAGACAGCTGGACTGTTGCTAATAGAATACTACACACCATCCTGAAGTCTGCTGTTCTAAAGACACATTTATCATGGAAAACCTCCAAACTAGGGAAACACATGCAGGTCATATGAGAAAGGGGAGCTTCTTCAAGGTCAAGCAAATAGCAACTGTGAAACATTTAGGGATGCAAAATGCTGCATGATGGTGTAAATAAATCAATGATTGTATCTTTTTTTTTTTAAAGAAAAAGATAAATTACTGTATACAGTGAAGGGATTAAAACAGAACAGTCTTCACAGGCAAGATATTAATCCATTAGCTTTCTCAAATTCACATTGGCTCTTGCTTGCAGTAACGGTGACACCTTCCTTCTCCGTGCTTCCTGTGAATTTATCACAGCATGAACATAATCTCTGCTTTCAGCTGAAACCAAACCGGCACAAATGACAACAAGAAGCCATTTATTCTCAGGCCAGGCCACTCTTACACAGGGTGCTACCACAGTAGAGGAAAATACCCAAAGTAAAAAGGGATGTGTGGGAGCCGTGACATTCAGGTGTGCACCTGATTCTTCCCAAATGTTATCAGGTTTTTCCAATCTGGGCATCCCTCTACATGATATGACCATAAGTAAATGCAGCTGAAGTACACTTGTGTTGTAAATTAAGTTTAAAATTCTTGCATATTGCTCCTTTGTACTTAAGCTGATTTGCAAAATCCAGTTACCTGTAACGTGACTCCCACTAGCACAAATCAGCGAGGTTTTCCTTTGGTTAAATGGCATAGGAGGATTTCTACTCTAAAGGGAGGAGGGAGAGACACAGAGAAGAGCCTTCTAGTCCGAGGAAGGGTGTCAGGCGGTCAGTGGCGTCTGACCGAGGCACACACGCGCTCTGCTGTCAGCACCTTCCCCGCAGCTGCAGTAAGACACTTATCTGGAACATTATCAGATCTTTGAACCTGGCAAAGCCGTGAACACGCCTTGATCTTCCCGAGCTTTGTTGCCACTCAAGTCAGGGCATAACTTGTGCCAGCTTGCTGAGAGACCGGGGAGAACACAGAAGGTGCAAAGCAGCACCAATGTAGTTTTGCTTTTTCCAAGATGACTTAATGGTTTACAGCATTTGGCTTTCTGTTCCTGCTTTTTAGGCTTGAGGAACTGGCGTTGAAAAAAGCAAAAATTTATTACATATGGTATCATTATTTCAGACCAAGCCCATCTTTTTATTTTTTAAACTATTTGCTGTATTTCAAGTAAAGAGCAGACCAGTCAAGAATGTCAGATCTTCAAAGTAAATTGATAAGTCCTCTTTTTTTTAAATTAACTAGTCCAACTGACACTTTTAAAGGTGCCAGTCTGGCCCCAATAAGAACAAAGTGCTCAAAGACTCTGGTCTTGAATGACTCACTGGTTTAAAAACAATTCTTGTAGCAGTAGAAACGACCCACTTTTTAATCGACTGGAAGTTATTTTAGGTATTTTATGCATATTTACGTAATAGTCGCCAAGATTGGCACTGAAGGATAAAATTCAAGGACCAGTCTGATGCTATCCATATTTTAGGTACTCTTCTGTAGACAGGGCTGCCATTTAACTAGAACTCTTCTGAACTCATATTCATTCTATGCTGTATCCAGCTTTGATCTACAAGACTTTGTTTCTCAGACTAAGCTGTGTTACTGACACTGGCTTTACTGTAGCATGAGATAAACCAGCATAAATAGGCTCCAGGAAACATGGTAGGTAAGAGGGAGCTACAGAATACTTCACTGGAAAGTGTTAATTTCCTCCAGAAACACACAATCATTCCAGAAGAGCTGCTTCACCCTGGATAAAACCTAACCAACCATTACACTTGGCTCCCCAAATTCTCATCACAGTTCTAAGCTTAGCACACCATTATTCTTCCTTATGCCAAGAATGTTAAAATGATTCATTCCTAATCTGGCATAATTCTCTTCTAAAAATGCAATCTGCAGCATCTAGGAAGATTGTTACCATTTCCTATTCTACAGGCAGTCATCAGCCTAAAATAACCTTCACTTTCACTGCGTGCAGTGCTTTCTCCACTGCTGCATCATTTTCCTTGGTCATCATCTTCATGCAGCAAGCAGGGTATTTTACAAGCACCAGCTATTTAAATAACTTGCAAAACAAATACTTTGGACTGTACAGTCTCCTGTTTGTGAGCAATCATGACCTGGCTTCAGGGTTAACTAACTGAAAACAGACTGTCCCACTAGTAGCTTTTGTCATGCAGAATTATTTAATGTAATCAAAACCATTAAAACTGGGTGAGATGCAGAAACATAGCTCAAGACTAAATGCAACTGAGGCAGAATGCCTGTCTTTGTCCACAGCAACTCACCTATGGAAAGCACAACAACATTCTCTAGGTAGTCCTATGTGTGGGTCCCAAGAATCACTTTGGGAAGGACTTTTTTTGCAAAGTTTCTTTCTCCATTACCTGTTTTCTTTCCTCCTGAGAAGAAAGTTTTGCTAATACTGTTATGCGTAACAGCAGAGACTCCTACTCTACAATTATCATTTCTATCATTCCCTAAACATTCTTTAAACCTAAAAGGCAAGGAGGGTGTTCAATTTTGTGTTTGCTTTTTGCTTTATTTAACATCTGGGCTATGCCTATTTGTCTTCAAATCAGCAAGTTACAGTCACTTTTCTGCTGGCACTCGGCAGCACAACACATTTTCCATGATGCAGGGGATGGATTAACTCACTGTTTATTCTAGAGGATAAGGTCTATGTGTAGATGTGGCACTTGGGGACGTGGTTCAGTGGTGGACTTGGCAGCGCTGGCTTAATGGCTGGAACTTGGTGATCTGTAAGGTCTTTTCCAGCCTGAGCAATTCCATGAAGTAGCAGGTCCATTCATACACACTCCACCTTAACTTGGAAGTGATGGGTGGCTGGAGGCACCTGCAGTAAACAGGGGATGTGCCCAGTGCTTAGGGGAGAAGCATTTTACCTCTGCTACTCAGGGGTTACTCATCCCAGCAGTACCAATGCACCCATAACCAATGGACTTGGCTTTCCTGAAGTTCCAAGGGTCTTTGTTTTGTAGCAATGCCTGAATTGTCCTTCCTTTCCTTCTGGAAAGAAGCACCATCTGTTTACTGAAGATGAACACTATGGCAATGACATGTAACACTGTTTTTACATCCTGAAACATCCACCAAAATCCTGAAGCTGCAGATGCAGAGAAGCCCCAATACCCTGCAGGAGGCTCTCTACCTCTCTGCTCTCTCTATTCTCGTTATTTCTTAATCCCAGCTCTGAGCCCTTCCTATCATCTTCCACAAAAATAAAGGAGATCATCAAATACATTGAAGTATTATTTTGACACCACTTAGCAGGAATTTGTGCCAAAAAAGAAGTAAGGGAGAAGGAAAGAACGAACAAGGAGCTGTAGATTGGGGGGGTTTTTAATGGAAGGCAAGTCCCAGGAGTTCACATTTATCCTCACAGGTAACCAGCTATTTTGGTCTCCTCCTCTCCCTAAAAATAGTGAGGAGTGCAAACACCAGCAGAGAACACCCGGGCTGATGTCAGTGTTAAAGAAGTGGAGGTTAAATTTGCCCTAAAGCCTGAAAACGTAAAGTGAACAGAAGGGGGCAGGCTGGCAGAGAGGAGATAAAAATAGAAGAGTGACTGGACTTCACTTGACAGCTATTTCTGGATCAACTACAGAAAGAGATCTGAGAAGGTTTTCTATTTGCAAGGGAGACAGAGACCAAAACATAGTTGCCTTCAGAAGGCCACAGTCCTGCACAGCAGTTTTGTTTATGGTTCTACTTTTCTAAATCCCAGTGTTCTCACTATTTGGAAACAGTGCTGTTCAGCCAAAATGTCATTATGTGTTTAAGTGAGAAACCAGATGAGATTTTCTGGAGCAGGACAGCAATGTGTGTGGCATTTCAATTTAACAGAAACAAAGCTGACAGCACATTGTAAAACTGGGCAGCAAATCACAATGCCAAGCAGAGTAAACTAAGCTACACAGTATTTTAGGAAAATAACCAAAGTCCTGCAGTATCTCCAAAAGGATGTCTTGTGTTTTCCCACTCTAAAAGGATTAATGAAATTCTAACCAGTTCCAATTATGGACATGGACTAACAGCAATGACAGCATGGAGTGCTTGACTGACATACAGCTCTAGGGATGAATATTTTCGCCTGTTCAAGCCCTTTCCTCTTGAGTACCTCTGTTAAAATTCCTTCCATTGAGTAATTTCTATCCAGATCCTGGCTGTGCTGGCTCTGTTCCCATTTAAAAGAAAACCTGCAGGCAGAAAGCAGTGCCATCTGCCCAGTCAGGAGCTGCTTTAATGGGCAAGTTTGATGTGAAGGGGAACAGCCTATTACACTTTATCTTCAGCAGCAGGAGTGATGTTCTTCCTTTCCCAGGAGCAGGTTACAGCAAGCACTCTCATGCTTGAAGTATTTGTCCACAAATATACATAAATCTCAATGGATATGTGCAAGCAACCTCCAGAAAAAAATCCATCCAGCATCCCTTTTTTTTCATGTTCAACTTGCAATTCAGTCTTTCCATTTCTCTTTACCTGTCATACCAGTTGGGCTTGTTCTGTGACAGCTTCATCAGCCTCCACTTTCTATTCCTGTAAGTGAATGATAACCCTGCCATCACACCTGAGAAGAACGAGCAGTGGCAAGGCCCTGTTGTCCCTACACAGAGAATTCTGCTCTGAAGCTGTTTCTGAATATTTTTTCCCAAGCTTCTTGTCCCTTTTACGTAACTGCTTTGACTGGATTATTTGCTCTGAAGTGTCATCTGGAGCAGGTTTGGGACTTGTGTGGCCCAGTTCAGGTTTCACAAGAAACAAAGGAAAAACTTCCTCTGAATATTTTCATCCTTGCAAATATCTTCAGGGCTGGGAGAAGATCTTTCTATTCTTGCCAATTAACCAAGCAGAGCTTTTATCCCTCCTTGTTGGGTAATCTTCTCACTAGCCCATCTTTGCAGAGAGCAGAGGATTCTCTCTGGGCTGCTGGCAGTTTTACTTAATTGCATGTTGAACTTTTTATTCATCACTTAAACCCATAACGATGAGAAATACACACATGCAAGCAGCAAACTACTATCTGCCATTCAAACTCCCTACAGAGCTCATAAACATCTTAATATTGCTGCTATACTTCTGTCCCTTTCAGAAGAAAAGTGCACACATGCCACAGCTGGATGGGAAAGGGGATGACAAACACATGTACAGGGTAAGGTCAGTGATGTATCAGCCATTGCTGACCTGTAATGACTGGGGAAGTGGAACTTTGGTCCTTAATATATATTAAAAATCCTGAAAAAAATCAGCCAACTCAACCAGTGCTAAATAGAAACAGGTATTAGAGACTCCACCATAGGTTCCTCCAAGCCATAAAGCAGAAGACATTCTATCAGGGCACAGCAATTTCCATTCTCTTCTCCCTCTCCCCAGCTATGAGGGCTAAAATAAAAAAATATTTTCCACATGGATTCCAATATCCATTGAAATATTTTTCCTACTTCATTCCAGAGCCATCAAATTTGCTCTGGAACATACTTGTTGCTACTGGATTGTCCTCTGGAATGGCAGCTTCTGTTTTAAAATGCTTCCAGCCCTTAGGACTGCAAACCCTTCGAAGTATGAATGATCTCTAACCAGCAACAAAGCCACTGAACTCTTCAGAAACAGCAGATCAGCTTCAGCATTAACTATTATCCTCCATCACAGTATGCTAAGTTTAGAAATTAATGTTGCTAGCACTCCAGAAGGACCTGATTAATGGATCACCTCAGAGTTGCACAAACTTGACACTCCCCTAGGCAGGTGCAAAACCCCAGTACTTGCAGTCTGTTTGTCAAAACCTCCAGTTTCCCCATGATAAACTTCTCTGAATCAGCTACGTGAAGCTAATACAAAAGAGTGTGATAAAGTACATGAGAGTGTTGGAAACACGGGAATTAATCAGCAAATTATTGTATTATAAGCTTTTCTAGTTCCTCTATTAAATTTTTTTTCAATACCCAAAGCTGCCAGGTATTTCCAGGCTTCTCTATCAAAATGCAAAGGCTTTGGTGGGGAGAACAGTTCTGTTTGGTAGAGACCACCTCCAGGCCTTGGCAGCCCTACAGGTGACCACTAACAGATCCACCCTGCTCCCAGCACACATGCAGCGTGTCTAAGAAAAGGAAGGATAACTGAGAGCCTCCTGGACCCATCTGATTAACACCAGCAAGGAATCTGTAACATCCTTAAGTAATTCTCATGACAATTACTTCAGCTGGTTTTAGTCTTCTTGTACTGAACCATCCTGGTTCTCATTTAGGCTGCTTTTTTCTCCCAATGATGTGGTTTAAGAGCATCGGGGAAATTATCAAGTTTAAAAGCTGCAGAACAAAAGGCAAGTAAGCTTTATGTTCTCTAATGAACAGTTATTGCTCCATTTGTTTAAGTGGTACTTATCACCATAAATATCTACTAAACTCACTTGCCCTACTGGTGTAATCAGTGCTTTCCCAAGAAATATCCTTTGGTAAATGGATTGCAAAAATAAAGTAGGAAAATAAATGAACAACCTGAAATGTTCCTTAAGAAAAGTCTTCAAACAGAGGAAAGACTGAAGATCAATGAACATTTAAATATTTCACAGCTTAGGCCTATTCATTGCACAAGATCCGAAATAGTTTCCTTCATGAGTATTGCATAATATGTTCATTCAAAATCTAGCAAGTTTTCTCCCAGAACACACCAAGACACGGTTCTCTCCCCTGCTTTTTTGTCTTTCAAATATGAACACAAGAATTTCATAGCTGGTAACATTATTCTGGAAACTACACAGAATATTCTAGAAAAGGCCGAGGCTGGGACTCCAGTGTTGCAATAGCAAATGTTTCCACCTATTCAGATTCTCCATTCGTCACTCTTTGTGAAAGGTAAGCAACAGAACAAGTAGCTTTTACAGGGCTCTGGGAGTGAACTCTGGCCTCCAAACCATAAATAAGGAAAAAAACCCCCACAAAACATACATACCTTCAAAGCACATTTCTGGCCTGTTTCCTTGTTGAAACACTCCAGTACTTTGCCATTGATTCCTAACCCTAGCACACGTTTGGAGAGTTTGTAGTCATCTGTAACTGCATGTTTTTTTATCTCTAGTTTGACATGGGCCGTTCCCCCAGGCAAGGATTTCACGCTGCTCTTGCTCTCCACGTGACTTTCTGCCTGGGATTCCTGTTCACCTTCACTTTGTTCCATATCAGGGAAGAGTCTGAGACGACAGAGATACCCGACAGATTCCTCTGGGGTATCCTCAGCAGAGTCCCTTCTCTTAAGCAATCAAACCCAGTGCTTCAACCAGTCCATTTGCTTGCCATTTAGTCCTGAGTAAAAATGTAAACAAGTGTTAATAATTGATGTCAACTAACTGTTGTCCCACCTCGCCACTTTTCTCTCGTTTTTAACAACATGACCAGGTGCTAGAGAGAAAAGAAGTGGAGGGTCACCCCAGGAAAGCCCACTTTGGCTTCAGAGACCAGTCACCCCAATTCCAATACACACAGCTCTCAGTCTGCAGGTATAAATCACTGCTTTTACGGCAACAAAAAGTAACTGAGTAACTGCTGAGTCTTGGAATAACGCTACAGATAAGCTCTTAGAACATAACAGAGTTTCAAGCTTATAAACCCACATCAACCACTTGTTGCCTCAATGTTTTATATAGAAATACTCACGATGGTCCCCTGCCTCATCCCGACACTCCCAAATTACGCAAGAGAACCACGAATACCTGGATTGAACTCCAGAGTGGCACTGCCTGGGCAGGCAGCGAACGCTGGGACAGTGCTTTAATTGCCTGGGTCCCCAAGAGAGGGGCAGGGACCACCAAACCACCCCAAAACTGGAGTCCGTGGAGGTGCCATGGCGTGGCTCCCAAAGCCGAGCGGGTCCCGCTGGGGACTTGAGGGGGATCCCCGGGGCGGGTCCCGGTGCCAGCAGCCCCGTTACCACGAGCAGAGGGGCCGCTCGCTCAGCCCCCCGCGCTGAGGCGGCGGCGGAGGGCGGGAAAGCTCTGAGGCGAAGCCGGGAGAGCGGGGGGCGGCGGCGGCGGGAGCCGGGCGGGGGCAGCTCCACGCCGGAGCTCGATTACCTGCCTGTGGCGGCGCGGCCCCAGCCGAGGCTTCCCGGAGCGGCTCGGGGAAGGCGGGCTCTGCCTGGGTCCGCCCCGCCGCCCCGGGCAGGTGCGCGCCGCCTTCCCGCCCCGAGCCGCGCCGGGCTGCCGGCGGCGGGACCTGCCCGAGCCCCGGACAACCGGCCGGGCCCGAGCGGGGAGCGGGAGCTGCCTCGTGTTCTGCTTCCACTCTTCGGGTTCCCCTCAACAACCCCGCTGGGGAACAACCCCCGCGGTGATTTTAAGGTGATTTAAGGAGGTGATTTTAAGCACGATATTAATTTACTGGGGTAAACGGACCTGATAGAGGGGGGAAATGAGGCTGCAGCAGCGGCAGTTCCGGGCTGGTACCGCAGCGCGCCCGCGCGGTGGCACCGCCGGCCCTTCCCCCGATGGCTCCTCCGGGAAGAATCGCCGCGTTCGCTCCAAACCCTGTGTTAAACAGGCTGTTGGAATGAGACTCGACAGCGGGCAATGATCCTTCAGGCGCTTGGCCACCGAAAGGGTGCTCTCACTACACGCAGTCGCTAAACGCGACCAGAGACGCGGTCAGTGTTCCCCGGCACTCTCGGATGCACAGTCAGGATACTAAAAGTGATGGTTCCCACAGCAACTGTCGCTCATCCCTGGTGCACACAGTGTGGTTCCAGGGATGTGAAATGCTGAGCTTTTTTCCCTACATGTGAAGATGAGTCATGCATCGAAATGGAGCTGTATTCGTATCACTGGAAGGAGCTTAAAGTTCACATGCTTTACAAGTTAAAAATACCTTTGTCATTTTACGTAACATAATGGCATCTGGAGTTCTAGCGGTTAGGAAAATAATTAAAAGGGCTAATGAGCCCTTTCTCCAAGGAATAAAAAGTAGTTCAACTTAGCAGGATGCAGATCTGCAGTACATCACCATGTGATGTGACGCTACAGCTATTCTGCCTCAGGTTTCCCTTCCAGGCTTTCAGCAGTTCAGCTGCTGGAGGGCCTGGTCCCCTGATTCAGTTCACCTATTTTGGGCTAATCAAATCTCTGAGGAAAAGAGCTATTTCCAATTTTTCAGGTTTAGCTGCCAGCCTTCTTAGTCTTTGCATCACCTCCCACTGTGCTAGTCTCAGAGAAATGTATATGTAAGTGTGAGCTCCCAGGTTGCAAACCTTCAATAACAAGTTTCCGCAGTCACCAGCTTGCTCTGATTTTCCTTCCCATGGCTTCTGCCTGTGTTTGCTGTTCTGTTTGTCCTGGATGGTAATTTCTTTCTCTTTGCAACAAGTAACTATCAATCCTCTTCTCCACGCTCAGCCACTGGGGGCCAGACCCTTCAGAAAACTTCTAAATCTCTCTTCTCTCTTCTGTGTTTTTTAATTTGAAAAACATACTTGCTCACATCCATCTGAAGCTCCCATTCCTGGCCCCACTTTGGATGTTTCCATGTAACTCTCACCCAAAAGCCTATGGCTGCCCAAAGCAAGCAGGAGTTACACTGACTAGCACATTGAAGCTGGCAGAAGGCGATTTATGGCTCTATTCTAGGAAATATTAAACATTGCAAAAATTCCAAGCAGATGTCTACTAAAGGGGTTGCTATTTTTTACAGTGTGTCAGAAGTAAGGAATTTCATTAAGAAACTATGACTCTTTCTAACTATTATAAGAGTGAGTTTCTAAAAAAATAAGTTGTGCATGGAAAGCAAGGAGGAAAGATGAGGGAATAAGATGGGATGTGTGAAATTAGTTGGTTCTATATGTCTCAGTTATGAGCAGTGTCCCGATGAAAAGAGTTAAACTGGGAGGATACAAAGCACATTTTTCAAGTCACTGGGTATCTCACCGGGATGAAAAGCTTGTTTGGGTTCACCACCTGGTATTGCCTGGATATGCTCTTGGCAAAGTTCATCATTTTACCAGCAGCCAGTAATAAGTTTCAACACGGCAAACACCTTAAAAACCCAGTGTGAATCACGGTTAATAAGGCCTTACATCAACCCTCTGCTAATTTCAACCACCATGAACTCCTAAAAAGCCTTTCTAGCACAAGCCCGAGACAGCCTCACTTTACACAAGGATGACTCAAAAAATGGCTCCTGAAGCCTCTCTTTGTGCTTGTGGCAGGTGGAGCTGCATTAGCATCCTCTGGAGATGCTGATGGAGAATACAATATACTGACAGGCTCACTGCAGCTTGTTGAGCTGGGGGACATTTTTCATTCAAACAGATGCTTTTATTTATTTATTGATGTTTGCTTTTTGAAGTTTAAAAAAAAACCCCCCAAAACAGTACTATTACAGGCTAAGAGCCCACTACAGCAAAGTTCTTTCATCTTCACAAAAATCCCTAACACTGTAAATTAAACATTAATCCTATTTTTACCAGAAGTCCCCAACAGCAACAACACAAAACAACTTAAATTTCAAAAGAGAATTTGGTAGCTCAGTTATGCCTGCTTTGTCCCAAAATAAGAAACAGCTTATAAGAGAAAACAGCAAATATTAAGGCCCTGTTCTTTCAATAAGCTTTGGAGCAGCAGCCCCTTTCTTCTAACCAGTGTTTTCACCTGGTGAAGCTTCTTATTTTAGCCAGCACACAGTTTGGATACGTTCTCCCTGATTTTATCATGTCTTGGATATCACAGATAGCTGCTTTACAGACATACAGCACCACTTTGTTTAAACAGAGAAAGTTAATTTTGGCTATTCCACTGGGTATTTTCACTGCCTCTTTGCCATGCTCCAGCAATTCAATAACTGGGATCAAAGACATTTCAGACTTTCAAATGTCTCATTTCCTAATAAAAACAAAATTGAATAACTGAGTTTGCTGTCATCTGGAGAGCTAGGAAAACTGACCTCATCAACTGTTCTCTGAGGGATGGCACATCTTGAGGAGTGATACCTGCATGGTACAGGGATCTCAGTTTCATTCTATACAAAAGTGATTTGCTTGGAGGTCAGCCCTTTGACAGCAATGTCTGATGGAAATCCCATCAGCTACGATAAAGAAATCATCAGCTGAAAACTTGTTTTTCTGAAACTTTGCTTCCTCTGAGCAACAGCTCTCTATTTTTTCCGCTGTTATGAAAAATCCATGCTATTATATAGATGTCACAAAGGAGAAAATCCTCTGTACCGTTAGGTTGAAGTGAGGACACGCCTTTGTCTGGTTGGGCGGTTGCAGCAACCTTATTAAATCCCCCAGGAAGTTCTTCAGAAACTGCATCTGTGATATTAAAAGAAAGAAAGGGCAGCTCTACAGAGTAATATTTTGATATGAAGGAGAACAAAAGCAGCCTCTTGTAGGATCTTTAGTTTAGTCTGTCATGTACAAAGTGGTCTGAAACACAAACTATATGCATGTTTTTCCGCCTGTCTTTTGGCTCTGCTCTGGAGGTGTCTGTCTCAGACTTATCAAAAAGGCATGAAAAAAACCCAAACTCAAAAAGCTCAGCAGCAAACAGCCTGGCTCTTTTCTCTCCTGGCTGACACAAAACCAGGATTATAAAGCTCTTTCACAGGCAATTATCTTTACTGATGCTTTGTTGCTAAAACAACTTCTCTTTAATTCTCAACACCCTCTGTCCTAACTTGGGATTATAATATGGTTTCCAGGAGGAATTAAAATTCTGGCTATGAAGCAGCTTATAGCTAAGGACAGGGAAGTTCAAAAACACCACTCTCACCATCTAGAGCGCCTGTCCTAATACCTGACCTCGTTCCTCAAGATTAATTCCTCCACGTTAGCACACAGCAGATATTTTCCTATAGAAATACAGACGAGGATAGAAACACTGTCTTTTTATGCCAGGCCTCAGACACCCTATTACAGGTACCTTGTCTTGGTCATTGAGAGGATTTTGGGAGGCTCCATCCATGTTCCCCCACAGCTTATTGATGGGGGGGTCAGAGAGATACCAGTTGGACATTTCCATTTCAGCAGAGAGGAAAAAAAAGACACATTTTTTTTCACAGAAGAATCATAAATCAAAAGTGTAAAAAAATCTTCTAATCTGTCTACAGGAGACGGTGCTTCATTTTATGCTGCAGTGGAGCAGAAGAAATTAATCTCTTTCACTGAAACATCCTGCAACTAATGGGTATGACAGCATTGCCTGGTAGTCCTGGGGTGGCCTTCCAGGCCACTCAGAAATACAATTTTTGCAGCATTTGAATCAATCAGCAAAACTCCTAACAGATGCCACGCTGCCATGACCTTCTAGGTCACCACATGCCACAAGCCTTGGGACAACAAATATGCCGAGTTCCTTATAATAACCCAGGGCATTTTTTCACAGCTTGAAATGAAACTCATTCCTTTCTGCACATCTCACTTCTCACGGAGCCAGCTCAGATGTCCCCGTATCCATGGCACAGCTCACCCACACCCTAGAGACTCCTCCATTGTTCCTCACGAGGTTGGGAAATCAAAACCACAACAGTAAGTTCACCACCTGTTGTTGATTACAGAAATTGGTGTGTCCTGCTCGAATAACGAGCTGGCCCCACTAAAAAAGGGAACAGCTGCTTGTTATTGGTAACGCTGGGTCAGTGCGATTCCTTTCAGTACAGCTCAGGGTAAGGGCCAGGCAGCAACCGAAGGGGGGACTTACTTTCAGTCTTTCAAGCTACTACTAAACGTAAATCCAGTCCCCAGGCACACAGACGCCTCTCAAGAGTTACGATTCTGGATGTTACTTTTCATTTACACCAACTCTACAAGATCACAGGAATGTCCAACCGCGCAGCGGAAGCCTTGTGACACCCGCAGTGGGAAGGGACTCCGGCCGCCGGTCTTCCCAAGCACACATTTAGCAGCAGATGGTGCTGTTGTGTCGGTGAAGTTTCCTGCAGGACTAACTGCCTCACGATTTCTGGCTTTTCTTACCTGACTTTACTGCGAGCTTTGAGCTTTCTTTGATACCTTTCATAACTAAAGCCTAGCACTCAGTGATATCGCTCAACAATATTTCTTGCTACTGCCTCTGTAATGTCCTAATTCTTCAAGACAGAACTCTAGAGAGCTGTTTGTATGAGTATAAACTAGGTTTAAACAACTAATTTGTGTGAATGGCAGCAATTTCTATCGCCTGTGCAAGGCCTGGGACACTGGCACATCAGGCACACTGTGCTGCTCCCCTCCTGAGGCATTGCCGTGTGCCCGAGGAGGGCCAATGACCAGCACAGCGTTCATGTAGAGTGATGAAGCACTGCTGAGTGCTGCTGACTTCAAACCGATCACTGATTTGTAGATAAAACAGCCCAGGCATCAGCCTGAATATTTTTTTGAGGTGGTCCCCTAAAGAACTTTCCCATGCAAATGCAAGCTCCTTTCATTGACGCTCACATGCATCAGGTCCTTCCAGTCAATGCTCATCTCTCCGGGTCCTGCAGGGCCCGTGAGCAGAGCGGCTCGGATCCGGTGACTGCGGCTGGAAACCACTGCGGGAGAGCAGAACGTGTCCTGGGAGCAGCCGCTGCCTCCACAGCACAGAGCTGCCGGCAGTGGCTTCTGCGGGAGATGTTTCCTCTGCACGGTTCGGCGTGGCTTCCCTGCGCCGGAGGTACAAATGGCTGCTCAGCCCCGAGCACAGAGCCTGCACAAAAAGCCTCCTCCAGGCGAGGATCACTAGATGGAGCCCAATTCAAAGTGAAAAAAAAAAGAGATGCAGACAGCTCCTCACTGCCGGTGCTGGGCTGCAGCGCTCCTGCCGGCACACCAAGCCGGGATCTCAGGGTCCCCTCCGAGGCTGACGACGAATTAAATACCTTCTGAATGTGCACGTTTACTGTTTTGTTCCTGGTTTGCAGGAGACAACAGCTGCTCCCACCTTCCTAGTCTAGATCTGTTCAAATCCATCGTGTTGCTGCATCACCGACGGAAGGTTTAAACAACCTCAGATTTAGATGTGAAGGGGCACAGGCACGCCGGTGTCCCCTGCAACCCTGAGCCAGGACTACAAAGGGGGCTCCGAATGATGGTCTGGATGTCGTGCTTGCTGCGAACAGGAAAGATGAGGATTGAAATTCCTCTGCGAGCCCCTCGCCTTCCCTGTGAATTTACACATATTCAGACAAAGTGGGAGCTGAAGTCTGTCAGGCTCAGAAGCAACGTGGTCAAGGAGTGCCGGCAGGCCGACATTCCCACCCTCTTTAGACGGCCCTCAGAGTACTTGGATGGATACTCAGGATACTTAGATGGCCCTCAGCACATCTCTCTTCGCATAGCTGGGTATTATTAGCAGCACTCATTACTGCACTGCCCCTGATTCAGGACAGAAAACGGATGGAAGTGTGCAGGAGGCTGAGCAGCTGCCAAATGAAACTGCAGGGAGTAAAAGGCTGAGTCAGGAGCCGAACACAGCCTGCCTGCTCTCAGGCTCATGCCCACAGGAACGCCCTTCTAACTTCACCCTTATCAGCATCCTGCCTTCCCCTCTGCTCCCGGCCCCATCCACTTCTGAATGTTCTGAATGGCACAATGATTACTAATATTTTTAAGTATTCAATCTACTCCAATGGAGGTGGCAGACAGACCACTCTGATTCTCTCTTATCTCTGATAAGTGAAGAGGTGGCAACTCGTGTCAAGAAAAGACGAAAGCAACCAAGCCTTTGCTATAAAGTGTTCAAAAATAAAACAGGTTCAGTAACCCTAGAGGAAAGTGAAATATCTCCTCTTGGGTTGCCAAATTTTAACTTGACAATGATCTGTAAATGCAGGACAAAACGGTGGTGGTGTAGCCTTTTCCAGGAGACTTTGCTGAGCTGAGATCCTGATTCACAGGGGATTCCCAGGTGAGCAAAGACAACCCTTTTACGACAACCTATACAGCGCGACAACAACACAGTCGCTGCCCAGAGTAGCAGACCCTACAGCACATCCTCCTCCTACTCCCCAGGTTTCACTGGAAATTGCCCCAGTCCGTATTTGCCCCCCCAGCCCCGCGGCATTGCCTCTCCCAGAGCACCCGCTGCACCGCTGCTCAAGCGACCCGGAGAGGCGCCGCCAGCCCGGCGAGGATGCTGAACCGCCGGGGAGGGGCGGCATACAGTGACACCGCAAAACTACAAATGCTTAAGGATATATGGAAGGAAAATGGCACATAGCTGCGAGTAAATCAAAGGGAGCCGAGCACAAGCGCGGGCAGGAGGCGGTGGGCGCTGCCGGCCCCGCCCCGGGCGGGCCCCGCGCATGCGGCGGCGGCGCCCATTGGCAGCGCCCGGNTCTCTCTTTTTTATCCTCCTCCCCTCGTGGCTGATATAGGAAGAGTGATGCGAACACAATACGATTCCAGGAATCCCTCACTTCCTGGAACAGATTAAAAGGGACACACAAAAGATTACTAAGGAGGTTTGCTTTTTTTTTTTTTCCCCTCCTTCCTTTCTTCTACGGAGCTTCATTTCTCCGGAGCCAGCGCTGAGACAGGTCGCTGCTCCGGCTCTTCCCGCAGCTTTCGGGGAGATCTTATTTATTGGTACCTATTTATTACTATTTCAGAGTGCTCTGAAGGAAGATTAGTTCCTCTTTAAATATATGTAATTTCCTTTTTCTCTGGTTATTTTTTTAAACTTTTTTTTTTTTTTTTTTGCTGCTGCTGCTGTTTTCTGAAAAGCAGAACAAGAATACATTATTTTTTCTAAAGCACTGAGAGTGCACGCATTTTCTTGGCCAAAGTTGCTGAAGTCTTTGTCGGACAGCTGGTCTTCTGCTCGGCTTTTCTTGTGTCTGAAACAAACTGCAGAAGGGGTTTGCTGGGACTAGCCAGCCTTCTCTCACCGTGAACCCCAACTAGAGGCTGAACTCGCTGCTTCGGAGAAGCAAAGAAGGCAAGAAGAGGAGAAATAATTTCCCACCTTCTTGAAGACTTAATGCTTTTCCCCTGGTCCGGGAGTGACATGATCCTCTGTGTTCAGGGGTAAGATACTTTGCAGCCGTCTGTGAAAAGCTGTGCTTTGATAATTGTAATTACGAATGTTCTCTGGGACAGTTTTTCAGCTCGTGTGTGTTGCCATGTGTGACTGTAATGGAATGGGAATGACTTCGGCTGAGTTCTGTGTGTCTGTCCTATGTGCCTGTGTTTTAGATTCCAAGGCCAAAATCATGGAACCATAAAGTATTCCTGATTTCCATGCTTTCTATTGCTGAAACACTACACGGTATTCTAAGTCTTTGAGAGAGTAAAAAAAACTTGGAGTGTGTTGTTCAGTGTGGTGGATGGACACCAACCCAACACCATAGGTGCTCTCTAAAGTCCTCTTGGAAACAAGCTGCTTACAGGGAAAAACTTCCCTGGAGTTTAGGTGCTTTGGTCTATTTCTAAGGAGATATTTATGCTAAATTAGTTTAAATTTTGTGTAAGCTTAGGTGTATGTACATAGATACGGCATTCTGTAGAGTGAGAGCCACAGGGGGCACACTGATAGATCCACATCTGCGTTCAGGGGAACAGGTGACATCCAAGTGCCTTCTCTGCTATCAGTACTGACGTGTTGGCACTTCAGTGTCCCTGTGACCAGCTCCCTTCATCAACTAAGGAATACTTGGTGTGCAGGAATCACCTGGTATTTTTACACATGCTGCATACTTGGAAATTGTGAGCGTTTGTTTCAGTCTGAGCCATCACGTCACTATTTCCTATCACTCCGGTGTATGGTGGATTTTCCTCAGAGGAAAATCTTCCTTGTCTGCTTGCAGTGACCGAAGCATGGGGATTTTTCTGCCGTTTCCCCCCCCAGAATCTGTTCCACAGACAAGGAGAGCTCGTGCTTACCACTAATTTCCTACTACACAAGGGGGTTTATTTTCACTCTTGTTTTCAGTCTGCAGCTGCACTTCCTATAGCCACGGCTAAGGGAATTCAGTTTTCAGTTTGGCCTTTGGGAAACCCTTATCTGAAGCTTTTCTCCGGGGTCAACATACCAGAGCCTTCCCTTACCCACCAAAAACTTGTTATGGAGCCAGATGTGTAGGTGTTTTTCTTTTAATGTCTACTTTGAAGACCATTTATTGCTCCATTTTCATTATCCTCTAGGATTTCATGTATCCTGGACTCCATACTCTCCGTCCTGTTCAGACCAGGCTCCCACTGGAGTGTTGGGATGTGGCTGATGGAAGGGAGAGCAGCTCCACACTTTTTCTTGTAGTGTTTATACCATGTTACAAAGTTCAGATTATCAGCACAGTAATGGCAAAGCCAACACTAAATGCAATCAGACATATCTGATTCTCGTGCACTTTCTTGCCGTTCCAAGGCTTTCTGAAACACTAATTGCCAAAGCACAGGGAAGTTCCTTTGCTGTTTCTCTTGAGAGTGCACTCAGACTCCCAGCTAGACATGCCAAATTTTATATGGTTGTTTGCTTCCTCCTCACAGCTGTTGTATGAACACTTTGCTCTATTCAGTCCTGATTCTCCATGTCTTTCCTCTACTTTCTTTCTTACAAGCACTATTTGCAAATCCTTTCTTCGCCCCACCAAAGGGCTGACGTTTTCATGTCAGCAAACCTTTTTCAACCTGCCCTTATCCCAGCAAACTCTTCTTAACCCTTTTGCAAATGTTCTTGCATTAAAAGTTGTAGTCTGCCATTACTTGCTGACCCCTCTGCTCTCCCTTTCCTGTGCTTGGACTTGCCCTGTTTGCTCCCAGTAGCAGCTCTTCTTTCTTCAACCTATGTAAAAAGTTGTTTAGGACACCAGCACCTCCCAGTCTGTCAAAATTTCTAATCCTTCCCTCTCTTCCACTATGCTCCTTTGAGCCTACAGCCGCACTGGGAGGTTTTGTAGGGGCATAAGGCCGGTGTATAGAAGGAAAATAGGAAACGTGTGAGCCCAGACCTTCTCTGGCTGCGGTGGAAGGATCCCCACAGTACCTGCACAGGGTCTGGGCTCCTCCAGCCTCATGTGGCATGAAGTGTTGAGCAGCAGAGCACGAGCACAGTGGGAGACCTCATCTCAAGCACATGGGCTCTGTAAAAGAAACCTACTGACAAATTCACATAGTTGATGTGGTTTTTGGAGGCCCGAACTGTGAACTGGTACAGCCCTTTCCTCCTGATTCATGGCAGACATTTCCCTGTGTAGCTTTGCTACCTCTCCCTTCCTTCCCTGTCTTCTCAGCCAGTTCCTAACTTCCTCTCCAACGTTGATATATAAAAAGAAAAAAACCTTCCATGCTATGAAAAGTTTTCTTGATGTTCCAAACCTTCCTGGAAGGGTAGGCTAGAAAATTTTTCCAGCAGAAAATAAGTTCAGAGAGATCTGGCAATTGGACTGCAGTATTCGAGTTCTAGGGACTGAATGGTGCAGGACTGATTTTCCTTAATATCAGTCACAGTCATTTTCAGCTCAGGGAACAGTTGCTGTAAGAGAGACACTGCTCTGCCAGCAGGCCTGGGACACCCTCTTTGCACAGCACCAATTGTTAATTAGGTTCAGCACAGGGAAGGGTCAGAATCACAGAACATTCTGAGTTGAAAGGGACCCACAAGGATGATCGAGTCCAACTCTGAGTGATCCATATGGAGATCAAATCCATGACCTTGGTGTTATTTGCACTATGCTCCAAGCAGCTGAGCTGGTTTATGAAAAAAGGGAGTAATGGAGAATTGGGAATCTCCTTTCCCCAAGGAGACAGGTAGCTAGGCATTTGTGAAGACCGTGACATTAAGAGGGAGGCATCCAAATATCTTGAAAAATGCAGCCCTCAACACCTATAAATGCATCTAAAGAAGGATTTAAAAGAGAACTCGGAGCTTTCCCAATAATGATCTCTGGGTATCAAAATATATCCAGGTGCACAGTTCTGTGAAAGCCCCTGAAAATGCAGGTCCTGCAACCAAGAGTCCCTGGTGAGGACAAGGGGCAGCAATCACTTTTATTCAGCCTGGCTTCCTACCCATTAATAGAAATTAAGAAACACAGATTAGATGCCATGAAAGCCAAGCAGGTATCCTGCTTCTGAAATGTGATTTGCCACATGGAAAAAGAGACAATGTTCTTCCTAGATACCAACAGAATAGCAGGGGCTTTCCTATGTATTGCAAGAGCAAGAAGTCTCTCTCTGAAGATTTAAATTTACCAGTGGTTTTACAAAACCTTACTCCAAACGTCCACAGTTTGTTTAGAAATGCAGAGCTGTGGAATTGATCATGGCTCTCACAAGGTGTGAAGGTGCTTTCAGGTTCTCCCTAATCTACTTTCCTCCCACATCCCTTCTTCTTGTTCTCTGTCCCATACTTGAGTCTCAGCAGTTTGAGGTGGTGGAGTGCAGCTATGATCAGGTGCAGATCAGCTTCCAACACATTTATTTATGTACCTGAAGTGTCCCTGTTCACACAGAGCACAGGGAAGGAGGAAGATCCAAAGGGAAGCCCTTATGACTTCAGTCTCCTGCTTCTCTTCAGTGATGTGGGGAGGTGGCTGCACCCTGTCCCATCGCTGTCAGCTCCAGCACTGCTGTGGCAGTGTCACACTGAGGACTGAGTGTATTTCTCTCAGCCACCTTTTCTTTAAAGTGTCTGAAAGAACATCTCAGGTGTGTTGGGGATGATGGGGGGATGTTAACACAGGACATGCAGCAGGACAGGGGACACAGAGCCTACACATGCTGGGACAGACACTAATTTTTGCTCAGGAGCTTGCCTGGGAATGAAGACTTCCCTGGCCTCTGACATCCATCCTCCCCCTGGAGCTCTGCTTTCCTTTGAGAATCTCTGTGCTGCAGAGGAGGAGCACCCATGACCCATGAGAGCTCCAGGCTCTGTGAAAATGCATTTAGATGCTGAATAGCTACACCACTTCAGGCCACAGGGGAATACATGTTCTAGCAGCCTGGCCAGGGCAGAGCCTCCTCCTGCTGCAGTCCTGTAGGGATTACAGCCACACTGACTTCTCCATCGAGCTGTTGAACGGTGGGGTGGGTGTAGTGCACAGGCTTGGCTAAAACAAGAATTCCCATTGTTCTCCTACACGATCAGCTCACTCTGAGTTCTGACAGATTCATTTAGGATCAGGTCATCCTTGAGCAGAAAGTGGGTAGGACAAAACCCAAGCTATTCCCAATTCTGCTTCTAATTATATTGCAGTAAATGACAATCCCACTGGCAGAAACAGAAACGCTCCAACATTGTAATCACGTAAATGAAGCTGTAATGCTGCTATAAACCTTACTGCCCCTGAAACTACATATTAAAAGGCAACATCTAAAAATATCAGGTTCAAATTATCCTAAGTGGCAGGACAGACAACCTTTTATAAGGCCAAAGGGGCCAACTTGCTCTCCCTGTTTCTAAGGGCTCGTCTTTAGCTGTGTTCCTTCCTCCTGCCTTGACTCTCTCAGAAACAATCGTGCTGAGGATCTGTTTGTAAAACAACACATTGTAGTACAATGTAACATGCACTGAACAGACCCTGCAACCGATCTCAAGGCAAGGAGAAATAGCAGAGTGCGCCTTTCATTTCAGACCTCATCCTTTTCTGGCGGAGGAAAAGATCAGGCGGCTGTCACTCAGGGGCATTGAGGAATTGTCAGAGCCCATCATGCAGCCTCTCCCAGTTACGGCCTTCCAGGAGGAGTCTGCGCCTGCCCTCGCAGCTCCAGTTCCAGACAGCAACCCACCTCAGACACGGGACCCTGAAGAAGACCTTCTTTGCATTGCAAAAACCTTCTCCTACCTGCGAGAATCTGGTAAGACTCAAATGCAAAGTCACAGGGGCAGAAGGGTGCAGGGATGCAACGCCACAATCTGAGCGCCAGGAAGAATTTCCTGATCCCACTTCAGATAGGAACCTGGTTCTGTCACAGCTATGGCTGACTCTTGTGCACACAACAAGTGTATCTGCAGTCTCTACAAACTTAAATCATGAACTAATTTATTGCTTTATCTTTTGTAACTGAATTGGGAGAAGGAATTGCAAAAAGCAAATTGCTTTTCCTCTGTGAACTGCAGCTGCTGCAGCAGCTGCCAGTCTCATCCCAAGCCCCAGCACAGCAATGACAAGCATAGGCAGGAAACCCTTAGAACTTGGTCTTAATTTCTGAAGGTCTTGCCAGCTCTGGCTCTGGTTGCTTCCCAGGCCCTGAACATGGTTGTCTTCAAGGCTTCACTAAATATACTGCCAGTCCTATAATATGTTCTTTCCCTAACGAATTCTTTCTGGTATGTTTTTCCAGGTTGGTACTGGGGTTCGATCACCGCCAGTGAGGCCAAGCAGCATCTGCAAAAGATGCCTGAGGGCACCTTCCTGGTGCGGGACAGCACCCACCCCAGCTACCTGTTCACACTGTCCGTCAAGACAAACCGAGGGCCCACCAACGTGCGCATCGAATACACTGACAGCAAGTTCCGCCTGGACTCCAACTACCTGTCCAAACCTCGCATCCTGGCCTTCCCCGACGTGGTCAGCCTTATCCAGCACTATGTCATGTCCTGCACAACGGAAAGCAAGAGCGAGGCTCCTTACCCGCCTCCGTCTCCTCTACCTCCCCTGCAGAAAGAGATGGCAGCGGCCGCGGTACACTTGAAGCTGATCCGGCCGCTGGGCCGCAAGGACAGCATTCCCAGCCTGCAGCACCTGTGCCGCCTGCGCATCAACAAGTGCACGGCCGACGTGGAGCAGCTGCCCCTGCCCCGGCGCATGGGGGACTACCTGAAGCAATATCCTTTCCAGCTCTGAAGCGTGGCCGTTCTCGCTCACGCACAAACGACAGAGATACAACCACGAGAACTTTGTGTCTCCGCCCCGCCGAAGGTGGGCACAGTGAAGACCTGATTGTCAGCAGAGACTGCATCCATCTTTCCTCTCCCCTTCTCTTCACATCCATTCCAGCCCCAGGGAGGAGTGGGTTGTTTCAGTGAGCAACGGGGCACCAGCTGAGCTCTGACCCTCGGGCCGTGCCGGCAGTGGCTGTGAGAAGCTCTGTGGGCATGGCCACACTACTTGAATGTCAGAGTTGCTGTGACACCGGACATGTTAGCATTGTTATTTTTGCTATTTATTTCCATGGCAGTTTCTCTCCTCATGGTATTTTTAAAGCACCTTTTACTTTATTGGGTTTTTTTGTTTCTTTTGTGGAATTAGAGATAGCATAAAGGCTCCCAGCCAACTGGCAGCCAAAGCTCTGTGGGAATTTGGATTTGGATTCACATCCAAACAGCTTCTGTTTCAGCCTGTCCCTGTGACAGGTTACAGGAGTCCACATCCAAGCTCTCCCAGGCTCCTGGGGTATGTGAGACTCCGATGACTGTATCTAGACCTACCTCTACAGAGGTAAAGACTATTTGTTTTTTCTTCCTTACCTACAGAGGGTATCACAACCTCAAAGCACAGTGGGAGCTCCCAGAGATGTGTGCTGCATCACATGTTGTGGACAGGAGACTTCTTTGAGGAAGCTCTTCTTCCTTGAGAGCTCTAAGCAGAGATCTGGATAGTGAGGCTGGGCCAGGGAGCACTCATCCCATTCTTTTCCCATCTTCTGCATCTCCAAAGGAAGTTTGTGACAAAACATTTAGCAACAAGTAATTAGAAACCAAATTTTCGCATATGCAGGCAGAAGGATTTCGTTTCAGAGCACCCTGTGTTTGGCTTGTGTTTCCAAAGTGCTGTTCCCTGACCTTGCCCTTCCCTGAGACACAGGGCAAGACCAGGGTCTCCTTGAGCAGAGGCTCAGAGACAGCTCTGCTGGGCTGCACCAGTGACACGCACAGCTTCAGAATATTTATTTATTTATTTCTGGGGGTAACACTTAGAGGCACCTCAGCAGAAGGAGCTGTCCTTCCTCGCTGCTCACACAGGGCCAGGCTGCCGCGTGCTCCGCTCCTGCCAGCATTAGTCACCGGCCACACGGCTTCCGCCAGCTCCAGCCTGGAGCACACACTGGAAACCACAATCCAACGTTTCTGTTTGCCAAGGGCCAGAGCTCTCCTCCCCCCTGCTCTGACTTGCATGTTTGTTATCCATAACCAGGCTTTTGGCTCTGGGTTTCCTTCTCGCGCCCCATCCCCTTCACCCCCTGCAGATGAGGCACAATGGCTCTTCCCCTGCTCTTCTACACACAGGAGGGACAAAGAGCAGATGGGATCTGCCCCGAACCAGCACAGACAAATTGCCCCTTCCTGTTCATTTGCTGAATCCCATCACCTTCCCAGCCTTGCCATCGAGTGAGAGTAGAGGAGGGAACAAACAGGTCTACAGAAATGATCATTTGGCTTATTTTGCCCCTAAGACCCCCTAACATGTTCTAGCATGAATGAACATTAAAGACTCCTTGTTCATCCCTCCCTGGGACTCTCTTTAAGGCTCTGTAAATCAGAATGGACAAACCCCCAGCTATAGCTGAGTGTTGGAAGAGAAGATGGAAAAGGATGGGATGGTGACCCAGGAGACAAGCTCAAAAATGGGTCCGTTTCTTCCACCCTATCTTAAAGCTGCCGAAAGGGACAAGATGGCCTGATGTGCTTAGTCAGTGTCCTTTTTTTTCCTCTCCGCATTTATACAAGTTTGTGCTGTTGCAAGCTTTGTTTTTGATACTTTGATGATTGACAGTGTGCATGTGTGATGTCAGGTTTGCTTTTTGGTATATCCTTCCCCCTTGCCCCCTATGGCAGCAATCATGGGAAGGTACTGAATGAGAATGGAAATTTAGAAGGCAAAAAGGAAAACTTTTTTTTTAATAATATAAATGATAAACCACTTAAAAGGCTTCCTTTTATCCAAACACCTCTGTTTGCCTGAGGACACTGGGAACAAGGAAACCACGGCTCTCCAAGGAGCAGCAGTGATCTCAGGAAGCCCACACAGCTCAGCCACAGGCCTGGTAACTACAGCTTGGGAAAAATCAGGTGGAGAAGTGTACAGCAGGAAGGAGCAGGTTGTTCAGCTCTCTGAAACTTGCCTCCTACTTGGTCTGTTCTCTGTTGGGGGTGATGGGGAGGTCAAGCTATGGGTTTGACTCACTGCCCCACGAGAGCCCAGGAGCTCATGGCTGATCCCAAGCTGAAGGCTGTGAGCTCCCACGGGCAGGGACCAGCTCTGTTCTGTGTTTGTTCTGCATTTAGCACAGTAGGGATCTCTAGGTGCTACTGCAATACGACAAATAAACAATACAGTTACTCCAAAAAGTCAGTTTCTTCTATCTTGAGACAGTTTGTTAAAAATCATTTGACTCTGGATTTTAAATAAACATTTTAAGTATACTTTAAAGCCACTCAATGTAAAAGTCTTTGGTAAAACCCAAATGGATGCATTCATTTTCTATTTAGAGAAATCCTCCCCATGAACACAGGGCAAACTCTTGACCATTTTTTTCAAACAAGAAAAAAAGCCTTTTAGCAAAAAAAAAAGCCCTTCAGAGACTGGGAGAATTAACACCAAAATCCTCCTCATCGTGGGCCTGGTTTCTACTGCACACACATGAGCAGTGGCAGATCCCAAGTCCCAAGTTAGTAAGGACTGAAGGAACATTTTTTAATGATGTGGAAGAACACAGGAATGATTCTTGTATTGTTTCTGTGTGCCACAGAAAACCAACACAATGCAGGGGAAAGAAGACAGAACATAAATGGGCAGATGATGCTTTGGGTGGGAGATCCAGGGCAGATCCATTTTCCCCTCTCCTGGTGCCATGGGGCTGCAGTGTCCCCGTACCTGTGGTCTGGCCCTGCAGCCTTTCCCCTCACATCACCTGAGACACCAGACAGCAGGTGGGGACACCACGGGGATGTGGATCTGCCCTGTAATGTCAGTGGGAGACAGAGGACACCCCATCTGTCCAGCCTCTGAAACACAGGGAACACACTGAGGCAATGCCACTGCTGGGAGGTGACTCCACTGTGGCCCCTCCGTGCTCCTGTTCAAGGAGAGATGCCCAAGAGATGTCCCCCCATCCTGCCCAAAGCAAGCATAACGTGCTCCCAACCACTGGATAATGGAAAACATGCTCAGAAAAAAACCCTCCCCAACAAACTCAACCAGTTCTCCTCCCATCCTTCTCCCTCTGTGAACCCACTGGCTTCAAAGTTCAAAATACTGCTTTAAAGTATTCCTGAAGCACGTGCTGTGCTTCCTATACCAGCCACGGAGCTGGCATTCCCTAGCATTGTTTCCACAATCTCATCAACTTGAGTCCATGGGTAGATTTCCATTGCACACCAGCCAGGCAATGTTGGCAATAATCTGTTCCAGATCAAGTTGCTAAACAAAAACAATCACATCCCTCTTGGTTTAATGAAAAATATGGAAGGAGAGCCACACAGGGTAGAAGCAAAACACAAAATAAGCAAAAATACAAAAACAAAAGGAAGGAAAAGCTGCATCCATCTTTAAAAAGAAACTTCGCAAACCCTGGGAAAACCTGGAAAGAAAAATGCAGCATTTCTGACACATTACTGAGTGATTTCTTAATTTCTTAGCTGGGCTAAACTCTTTGTCTGAGTACACATAGGAAACCTTGCTGTTCCCTTTCCACAGGCTGAAGGTGGAGATGATTGGCAAGAGCCAGGCTGGTCCAGAGCTGCAGTCACACATGGTTTTACTGCATTGGCTGTTACCTTAAAACTCCCACTCCTGCACCTTCAGCACATTTCGCTACAGAAAACAGGTTCATGCCCTGAGAACTCCTGTGCCAACCCTCTGTGCAGACTGAACTGATTTTTACAGTTGAGTTCCACATCTCTGGAACCAGGAGCATTGGTGGCAATGCAGTCTGGCCTCTATCAGCACCCAAGTACAGCTGCAACTCCTCTCCCAGTGACACCTGTATGGTTTGTTGAGCCAATGCACTTGGATTCTCTCTTGGTTTAGTTTCTGTCTACAGAAACATGGGTGTGGAGCCCTCACGGAGTCTGAAAAGCAGACTGATAGGATTGGGAATGGAAATCCCAGTCCATGAGTGAAACCACACTCCCATGGCCCACTGCCACAGCAGAACTCCCCTGCAGTTTGTCAGGAACATATGGTATCATTTTCTGTCTTAAATCATCAGCCTTCTGAAAAAGCAACACGTACAAGGGTAAAATAACCCATTTACATGCACATATTCCTATCCTTTCTAACTGACTGAAATCTTAGTCCTTTCCCCACATCCTTTCGAGTGCCCAACATCCCCCAGTCCAAGCCAGGAGAACCAGCATCAAATCAAGTGAATCAGCAGAGTGTATTTAATTCTCTTAGGACAGACATGGTCAGGTGTTTCCAGTTATTGACCCATGTCATTTCTAGTCAAAATTCCATTGCCAGTCTTACCTGCTATCTATGATATTAAGGGAATTAAAACCAAAATTAACTGGACACTGTATGTGTGGCTCTTCTGCCAAACATGTTCTCATGTTCAAATCTGTCAGAAGCCAAATATAACAGCCCTCTCAGATCTCTCCCTAATGGCTGCAGAGACCCTTGCAATCCTGATGGAATTGCAGTATCCCCTTCCCCAGCCCAGAAATCAGCAGTCCAATGGTCTGCAGCAGAGAGTAAAGCAATATCCAGTGAAGAAGTTCCAGAACAACTCCAGCTCCCTCGGTTCTGAGCAGCACTGTCACAACATTCACATCTCATTGTCAGTGACCCCCACCCATCGTTCACAGGGGAAATGGGAGAAAAACCCATCAGTCTGGGCAGCTCCTCATGAAACAAACCAGCCAGAGATAAAAATAAGGTATTACCTATAGATCTGCCCTGTCCTTGGGCAGAAACATTCATCCTCTGTTCTCAGCAAGCTAGCTTTGAATGGAAGAAGGGGTCTGAGGGAAGGCAGTGCTGCCAGCATGGCCCAAGAGCACGGCAGCGAGGAGGCCCCAGCGCTGCTCAGGGTGCTGATAACACGTTCAGACTCAGACATGTCTGATCTCTGCCCACACCCAGGCCGCCCCTGTGGGTTCTTTATAACGCCGGCTGCCAGAGCGCAGGGAACAGGAACACGTGGAGGCATGGCTTTATCTGGAGGCTAATGCTGCCTCGGATGAACCTCGTGTTGATCTCCCACTGCTGCTTCCCGAGAAACACGACCATCCTGTGGCTCTTGCTGCTCACTGCACAAACAAGTGCAGCAAGTGGCCCTCGGGAGCAGGCACAACCCTGCAGCATCCGTCAGACATCTGTCACCACCTCTGCTACGCAGCAAAAAACAAGCTCAGGGGAAAATGACAAAATGGCCCTAGCAATAAAATTACAGAGTCTTTCAGTGTTCAATTATGTGGACTAAGGAGTCTACACAAACATACTCTCCCAAACTCTAGCAAGAACTAGTCATTTTTTCCATTTGAAAAATAATACATTGTTCAGAAGAAAAGGTTATTGGTAGGCGACACGTTAACCAGAGAGAAGAAAAGTAATTTTAAGGGTTTCATTGTTAGCCTGGGCATTAAAATTCAAAAGAAAACTACGGAAAGTAAAATACAATTTGGGCTTCACATAATAACAATCTTAACATAATAATTCAGAGTGTTTTTCTGGATTTGGAAAGGGAAGGGAAAACAGCAAAGCTTCAGAACTCCAGCTAATACTCACTACAGATGAGAACAAAAAAAGGAAGTTTAACTGCAAACCACTGGTGGCTTAGTCCTTCAATTCCCATGTAACCAGTTGTGGCAGTGGTCACAGCTGGAGACAGGCTGTTGGCCCATCAGTCCCCCTTGTTGCAAAATCATCATTTGATTAATATAAATATAGAAGAGAACAGAGCTGGGGGGAAGCAGCCTGGCCCAGCAGAGGAAAGGGTTCAGTCAGAGCTGCTGCAGCCTGACATACCAACCTAGATTTGCAGAGAAGGGTTTCCTTCCCCCTTCTGCTCCTCTTCAGACCTCACTGGCAGGGCCTTCCCCTCAATGCCATCACTTCCTAAATGTTGAGTAAATGCACTTTGCAGCAGCTCAGATTTGAGCTGCAAAAACCAATTACAGTGTCAGTTCTTGTCAAAATAGCTATTTTAACACTCTATCTAGCCAGGAAAGGCATTTGTTTTAATGTCCCCCCACGGTACTACAGTGAAAATAAAAGCTTGGAATAATACTGGTTACTGCAGCATTAGATTGTCCAAACAGATCATCAGAGACTTGGTATTTCTCAAAAACCTGATATAAATATGCCAGATGGAAGGACAAAGGAAGAGCTGGTCAACCAAAACTCAGTGGTAGAGCTCAGCCAGGACTGGAGTTCCTTGGACTCTGGCCTGGCCAGTAACTCCATCATGTGACTCCTTTTGTCTGGAAGATACACTGCAACTTTTCCAACTGTGGCTCTTGGAGAAACGCTGCCCTTGCTGAAACAGCCCTGCCATGGAAACCTGTAAAACACAACGGGCTAAATCTAGGCTCCTTTCCCATGGAGTGGGATGGGAATTCATCTACTTCAGGGCTGAATTTGGTCCACTTCATATTCCTAGTTTTACAGACATGAATTTTATCCCTGGTGAAATTCTGACACAAATTTGTCTTCAAGGGAAATTGTAACACTGAAGTGCTGCTGATTTAACACAAGAAAACCCTTCCCTCACACACTGTCCCCAGCATGTACAAACCCAGCATCAAGGTTTTTCTTTTAAAAGCAGAAGGAAAGGCCATTGTGCAGTTTACAATTAAGTTCTGGCTTTCTTGAATTCACCTACAAATATTCCAGTCAGAACATGTGTGATGCCACTTCAGGACGTAAACATGAGCCTGTGGAAAACTGAGCAGCCAAACCTGGACTGATCTCAGCAAACTCGTTTCACCCTGGCTAGGACAGAGCTTTCTGTGATGACAACTCCTAAAAACAACACATCTGGGTTATATGTGGGACAAAGGGACAGTAAGACCCACTGCTCATCTCCTGGGATGCCCTTCCCTGCCAGCTGTCCCTCGCTGCCTGTTCCTTGTGGGCTCACTCAGTGCCAAGGAGCACATTTAATAGCTGATCAGAGACTGCAGAGTCTTTAATGTCAGGGCTGTTTCCTCCCTAGAACAGTAATATGGTTTGAAATCTAGCTTACAGAAGGCAGAGCTGTGTTTATACTTGTCAGAAGTTACCCAATTTGGCAAGGATTCTTCCCATCATGCAAGTGTCACCACGGTCATTGCCAAACACTGCAGAGGCAGAGTTCAAAACACTACCTCCAAGCCTGGAAATATAATGAAGAAATATGTTGCCCAGTGCACATGCTATATGTTTGCACTTGTCTGCAAGTGCTCAGCACCAATAAAAGGTGTTGTTACGATTAAAACATAAATCTGAAATAGCCTAAAGCATGACCTAATATTATTTATTAATATTATTTCCAGGGAACTTTTTGGAAAATCTCTGTAACTTTTTCAAAATGCCTCACTCTCTTCTAAGCCCTTGGTTTTGGAATACTCCTTACATTCTTTTAAGACTCTTTGTAATTCACCCCTTCTTAGCTCTGTTCCCTCCAGTCTTGTGCTATGAAAATCATCTTGGCTGAGAGGCACTGGGCAGCATTTTGGGAAAACAGGGACAAAACAGCACTGCAAGGCAGAACAATCCGGGTGTGGGCTGACATGGAGACTCCGTATGACTCTTTTCTTTCCAAGAATACAGGAGATTGAAGGCTTCCCTGTGCATGCAGAACCTTTTGCAGCTGATGAAAGCCTTTGGAGCAGGGTTAGTGTGACCTGCCAGGCAGCTGACTCAGGGCTACCTGCAAACAGCTGTTCCAAGCCACAGTGTGCAGATGCTGTAACACCCTCCATGCCCCAGGATACTGAAAACCAGCTGGGAGGAAGTTTGCCATGGAGCTTGCAGGGAAACACTTTGGTGCAGAAGGTGTGGATTGTGTTAGACAGGGAGCAGCTGCACTCTCCACTCTCCACTCCCAGCTGTCCTCCCTCCGATGACACAAACCAGACTGGTTTCCTGCTCCTATGGTCCCCACTACTCTGTCACTCATCTCTCTTCATCCACATGACATGGTCATGCACCCCAGGCTGCATACAGCCTTCTAGCTTGGCTCTGGGTTAAGGGAGGAATTTCCCTGTGCCTTGCCAACCCACGGGCACGTGGGGAGGAGGCCTGATCCCCATCTGCCCTGGTGTGAGTCCCTCCTGTTCCAAGTGCCACGTGAAGAAGGCACCTGAAGGCAGATTTTACATCCCTTAGCTCTCTCCTGCTCGGCTGTACAGCACGGCCTGAAAGAGGAAACTTCACTACATAAGCCAGAACAAGCCAGGCATGCAGCTGAAAACAAAATAACTTGTGCCAGTGTCAAGTGACAGCGTGACACTGACTGGTGCAGTAAGTGAAGATGTCACATGCTGGCTTCTGCTGTTTCCTAACATAGAAGTGCATTGGCATTAACAGAAAATATGCATTGATCATCAGGTTGGTATTAGTGCTTATACAAACCATCATTCCAAAGGGATGGTTCAGCACAGCTACTGGAAGTGGAAATATTCCACCCACCTTGGATGGGAAGAGAGGTGGGTTCAGAAAAGTCCACTCCATAACACAACCAGACAACTCCATCACATATTATCAATCCACACCTACCTGACTAATAAACAATAAAAATAATATATTATCCTGCTTAAGCTTCTCTACCCAGTTTGCAGGAGGCAACAAGCAGGATTTTGCATGTTTATTTTGCAGTTTACTTTTAGTCTTTTGCCCTATTAATACCCCAATAATCACCTCCTTTGTCTCAGCTCTTCTTAGAGGAATTAGCTGATGGAAGAACAACACTCCTGTCAAAGAACTTCTTAAACCAAGGACAATCTTTTGTCCTGTGAGTCAAAAGGAACATTCTCTTCTTCTGCTTGAGTAAAGTGAAATAGGAAACTGTCAAACAAGCGGGGTTTTCTCTCTTCCCATTCCCCACCAGCATCATCCCTTAGGTGAGTTAAAACCCCAAAGGCTTACAGGAAATACTGTATAACCTATAGTAATCCCTACAACTAGCACCACCAATTCTTACTGGAGCAGCAACAGAAAGCTCTCAAAATTCCCAGTTTTTGACAAAAAAACCCCAAGCTAGTGCAAAGGGAACACGTTACAGGCACTGGTGATTCCAGGTAGCCCTGGATCTCATGGAACAGCGCAACAAACACCATGTGACGCAGCCAGCTGAGGTCACACTCCTCACGGGGTTTACCTTGCCCAGTTCCAGAGATATAAATACTCCCAGTGCTTGGCTGTTCCAGGGTGTTTGCTTTCCAAGACGGGCACTTCAAACAGTGATGTCACGGAAAACAAAGTATAAAGGAATTATTTTTTTACCCTTTCCCTCAAGCCTTCCTAAGGCTGATAAAATCAGTGCAGCAGTGCTTGTTTGGAGGCAGTTGATGATAAAAGCCTACAAAAGGAAGCACTTCAAGTTCTGTCAGGGAAACACAGACTTCTCATGTCTCTTTTGCCTTGTAGAGATTGCTTTTTTGATGCAAAGGGAATGAAGTCAAATGAGATTTATATGTTATGCTGCCAACCAAAGGAAAAGGGGAAAACCCAGGCCCTTTAGCCTCTCTGCCATTAGGTATTAATTCCAGCTGGAATTACTGCCAAAGAAAGAGCCCAACTCATTACTGTGGAAGACACCCCAAACTCCACCTGTGTGAAGAATGCCAGTGAACAAAGATGGTTCACACAGACCTTGGGACCAGTCCATATGCCAGGATGACTACATTAAAAATCAGCATGAAATGTGTTCTGAAGTCCCGCCCCATGGTCACAAACCTCTTAACTTGACCCTTATCCAGACAGAACCATAGCTGGGATACCTTCCAACAGCAACAAGGAAAAGGAGGGTGGTACAAGGATACCAGCAAACCTGTAAACAATTAAAGCAATGAGTATCACCACAGCAAAATGTCAGACACTGACAATCTGCACCGAAAAGTCTGGATTTTTTTTATTTTTAAATTTGATTGTTTAGCTCTATGAACCTCAGCAACACTTACTTTCTTCTTTTTCTCCTCCTCTGCCACTTGAACTATGTGCATGTTCAGGGGACATAAGGAAAAGTGGCAAATGGAGGAAGTTTCCTCTTTGGTTCCTCTTTCTGTTTTGCAGAGAGATGTTGGGCCTTTGTGTGTCCTCCCCATGACCTCCAGTGGGGAGGCAGGAACAAAAAGGCCGAGGACACAAGAACTCAGTGTACATCTCCTGCATGGTACTTGACAGAAGTGCCTGAATGGGTGGAGTTTTCATGTTATTCCTTGTTTCTGCTCCCTGTGCTGGTGATCTTCTTCCACATCATCAGAAAATACCCGAGTGATGCAAAATCATCAGTGGTGACCAGCCTGACTTTGAGACACACAAAAGGCAACCATGAGGTTCAGCAGCTGAGGACAAACTGGGATGTTAAAGGCACTTCCAACCCTACACAGTTACCAAGTAACAATTTAACTTCTGTTTTCAAAGGCCAGATGTCCCTGCCGAAAGTGGGTCACTTCTTCTACGTCAAAGTCAAAGCAGACCAACTGGAGCTGTGTTCACTCAAACCAGTTATTCTGCCTATACCAGGCAGCTCCTACTGCTATCTTCCACTAAAAGCAATCCAGTGCACCTCATCAAAAATCCTTCTAAGCACCCAAGAACAGAGTTGGAATCATTCCTTTATCCCCAGGGATGACACGGGGCTACACGAACACTTCATGTTTGGTCAGTGGATTTACAGATGGTGGCGTGGAGACAGGGGCTGCCCATGGGCGGCCTGGGGAGGACCCTGGGTGAGGGGCCAGGGGACCAAACTGAGCTCAAGTCCCCCAGGCTGCCTGCTCTGACCCAGAGCCTCGTTGGCGCCCGGCTGGCGACGCCGCAGCGGGAGCGGCCTTTACGGGCAGTGGGCAAAGCGCCCGGCGCCACAACAAGCAGGGCTCGACCCAGGCCTGAAGAGTCTCACCCAGGGCAGCTTCCAAACGACCCCGACAGCAATCCCGGAGAAATGCTTATGGCAGCACGCAAAGGGGTTGGTTCTCCGCGCCGCCGCCTCCGCTGAGCTCAGCCTCACACCAGCAACCTCGACACAAAGCAAGTCAGGCCCAAAGTTACTCTGTGCAAAGGTGACTCTTTCTTGCCCTCGCAATGCTGCCTCAAATCTGAGCAAGAGCAATTTGTAAGTGACCCAACCTCCCTTCTTCCCTGCACTGCAAGGGGAGACAAGTGCAGCAGAGGGGTAGGACCATAAAGGAAAGCACCGGTGGCTTCTCTTGTCCCTACGGCAATCAACGCCACGTTTCTGATCCCGGCTTTATACGCTTGGGAGGCAAAGCTGTCCCTGTGTTCTCACCATGTAAATTCTTCCCTTGGTCCTTTCCCTCTCAAACTGCAAACTCTCTAGCTTGACCTCTGATCCCAGAGCTCGCACCCTGTGCTCTGTTGCTCTTGCACAAACCCCAGTGCCTCCCGTGGTGGAGGCAGCTCTGCTGACCAAGGAATCGCTGCTGCTCCCTGGGAGCTCACCCTGATGGAGCAGGAGCAGGGCAGCACTGCAGTACCTGAACAGGTCTGACTCCTCACTAATAAGCTTTTCATGGCAAGTTGGATTCTGCTACTAATTACATCTAGCTACACCCTTCTCGTGACAAACACCTCTTCCACCCTGTATTTACTCGACAGAAGATAGTTAGGAGGATTTGCCTGGAAAGGAACCAACTACAAACCAGCATTTCCTCATGCTGTCTTCATACAATGTATCTGATTAGTTTCACTTCCCTGTTAAATGTTAAGTCCTTTTATATATTTTTATATATATATATACACATAGATATACATATCCCTAATTTTTGAGTCTTCAATGTGGACCAAAGGAGCTTGGAAAAATAAATTTTTAATTGTACTCAACCCCTGCCGCTTGGAAAAGTACTTTTTGCCTCTTCTATATGGTGCACTAATACTTTGTAATGTATGAAGAATTCCTCCCATATTGTGGAAAATGTGGTGCAGCTCCCAGCTAAGTCACCCAAGTGTGTGGGAAAGGGCAGGTCACAACCACTCTGTGCAGCAGTGGCTGCAGACAGCCTAACAAAAGGCTTTGATGCGGGAATGGAGGAGCCAGTGGGGGAAACTCATGTTCCTGGGGTAGGAAACAAAAGTAGAGTCCTTTCTGACCTTTCACTAGCCAAGAAGCAGGGTTGTGTTTGCTGCTGGTTGAGCAGGATCCATCCATGGATCAAGTGTGACATGAATATCAGTATCTCTTCCTTCTACTTTAACTTTAAAGGGCCACCTGTGCAGGCAAGAAAACTTTAAATCTTAGTGCCAGTGGCACCTGAAGTCTGAGGTGAGGCTCACCCCACACTACAGGAGTGGGAATCAATCCTGAGTGGATAACTTCTCAGAGTAAGAGTCTGTCCTGCTGAGAGCCCAGCAGAACCTGCAGGAGGGTGGCATAACCCTGCACCCCAGATCCCCCATGTTCTGCTGTCAGCTGCAGACACAAGGTAATTAAGTCATTTCAGTGAGTTACATGAAATCAGCCTCTCAGAAAACACCGAGCACACAGAGCATAAGCACTTTAAACCCAGGCACTGCCTTAGCTCACTGACTTCCTGACACAGACAAGCTCCTGAGCTCAGGGAGCTGAAGCTGTAGGCTCCGAAGGTTTGCAGCCTTCAGGAATGCTCTTGTGCGAAGGAGCATTTTCCTACATGGCAATCTGACAGCACCAAGGCAGCAGCACCTTCCTGTGCCTGCTCACACCTCAGGCTGCACCCACAGGACACTGCACTCAAACCAAGCTGGGGTGGGAAGAAACTTCCAGACCTTTCCACTTTCCACCTTTTCCTTTCTTATTTCCAGATTGTGGCACAGGCAGATTTTTCATTTAATGTTAACTCCCTTAGGCCCCTGCAATAAGGACTGAGGTGGTATTTTTCCCTTCTTCCCTGGTTGCCCGCAAGCACCAGGCAACAGATATTTGGTCCAGATAAAAGAAGATACAAGTGATTCTGTAAATATCAAAACATCTGTGGGATGACTAATCCAAAAAGATCAGTCCAGGCCCTATCACCAGCCCAGCCCAGCAGCACAAGCGAGGAAAAAGGTTAAATCACAGCTACCGAAATTTGCCATTTTTGTTTGTTCCTTTAAAAGCAGAGAAGCAGGAACAGTGCAAGTAAAAGAGTGAAAGGTGAAGGAAAACATCATACAAATGGGAATATGATGTAGAATTACAAATCTATAGTGTAAGGAAGGAGTGGACAAATTTATCTACTGAGCCTTTGGGTCTCTGGAGATGAGAAGGATGCTGACAGCACCCACAGGGTGCCCTGGGGCACAGAACCACGAAAGGATGGCCCGATGTCTTTACTGTGCAGGATGCTGCATTAACGCCCTACGATGTGATTGAAGCTGTGTGCCACACTGTCACTCCCTCCCTTTCCCTGCCAGGCTGCAGAAAGGAAACTAAATGAGCTCTTAAAGCCATCCAGGCTCCGGCAGCCCTTCCCCCATCAGGTTTCTGTGGAAAGCCCATTGCTCCCTGGGGTCATTTCCATTGCGCTTCAGCTCTTCCAGGAACTGAGCCATGCTGACAGCAGTCCCTCCTCTGCCACACGTCCAATCAGCGCGCCGAGGGAGGGATTTCTAAGGAGGGTAATTGAACAGCTTTATCGCAAAGAAAATAAAATTTAAAAAAAAAAGGAAAAAAAAAACCCAACCAAAATCCACTGCTTTGCTCTATGAGCAAATTATGTGAAACACAGAAAACACAGAAAGGAAGATGGATCAGCTGGAAATATTGCCTAGGGAAGCACACAAAGCTGAAAATGAACTCTCCCTGGAGTCTGGAAGGAACATAAGACCCACACCCAGCCTGCACCTTATACTGACAAGGGGGTCTCAGTTTGGGAAGCAATGCCTAGAAAAGAGGTAAGATGGAAGCCTCACGCACCCTTTTAGTGCGAGCTGCGGGGCAAAAATCCACTCAGAATTCACCCTGTGACAGGAATTGCTGCTCACTGTGCAAAGCCATCCCCAGCGATCACACAGCGGAGTGGGGGAAGTAAGGCCAAGGACACCGAGCACACAGCCTTTGTTTGTGGAGCTCCAGTGCTGCGTGCTCTCCTGCTCCGGGCTGCAGGAGCCGATGGCTCTGAGCTGTGCCACTGCAGCACCGGTGGGTCCTCCTGCCAAACTGGGGGGAGCAAATCATGCAAACACCCCCCACTGACATCCTGGCAGCTTTAGGGGCTCAGTGTTTCCAGCTGTGGAGTCAGGGAGGGCTGTGCCAGTGGGGCATCAGCCCCTGGATTGCCCTTTACTGTAACCACAGATTATTTGTACAGCCTTTGAGCTGCTTAAACATCCCCTTGGGACTGAGAAGCATCGATTAAGACAACTGCTAATGCCTTATTCCAGGAAATTGTGTTGTTTCTGAGTGTTTCACCTGCCTCTGCTCCCTTCAGCCTTCTCCCAGACAGTCTGGAGCAACAGGAGAATAAACTAACGAATGAGAAGGCAAAAAAGAGGGAGAGAGACGCAGTCTCAGGAGGGAATTAGTACTCTGGCACTACATCATGTTGCGGCCACATGGTGCTGTGAATACCTTTGGAAGCTTCCTATGAACTGCTGAGCAAGAAATCTGCACAGGCCTTCTCCAATCCCCACCCAGAAGCTAGTTCACAGGGAAAACCCTCTTCCAAGGACAGCACTAATTTCAGGTTGAATAGATGTCTCCCCTGGCTAATGAGGTAGGGAGTCTCATGCCTTCTGTACCTTCTTTAGGACACCACAAAGAGACCAGGACAGTCTTTAAACATTACACTGCAACTATTCCTGCCTCTCTCCAGCTGCTCCACACTCCTTGCTGTGCCAGCCCCTGCTGCCAGCCGGCAGTTCCATGGAGCCCAGCAAGTGGGATTTTCCACTGCAACTCTTGCTACGACAACGTGGCACAAAGAACACCCCAGAGGAGGAAGGGCCAAAGCTGCCTTACTCTAGGAGCCAAAACAGCCCATGGCACAACCCAGTTAGCCAAAGGGCCATGGGCAGCCAGTCCAAGCTGCAGGGGACACAGCCATGCTCAGTATCCCAATCCCAGGCATCGCTCATAACTCACAAGGAAATTTGCTCAGGCGGGAACTACCTCTGCTTTTAATATCTGAAAGAAAGGAGAGTCTCTTACAGGACAAAGGAAGTATTATAGCAATAAATTTGTGTGTTTAGGGAGGGTGAGGATCTGTTTGCTTTAGGATTCCAGTTTCCCATAGGAAAAGCAAGGTGAACATCTTCCTTTATCCTTCAGATTAGGTAACAAATTCATAAGAAGTCAACTCCTTGACAGTTCCTTTGAGGAATCATTGCACAGCTTGTTTGAAAGCGAGCAGCCGGAAAAGCTGAGACTTGTTTCACCCTTTGCAGACGCACATAACAAACGAGTTATGTGCAAACTTCAAAGCAAACCTTTGCTAGAAGGAAAGGCAATAGAAAATGCAACAATGGATGGATCAAAAATCCCTCACAAGACTTCACAAACAAACAAGATAATTGCTCTACTTCTCTGCCGCTGATCTACAACAGCAGCAAGAAGTTTCTGTCATCGAATCACTCCTCTTTCTTGGCAGTCAGCAACAGCTGAAATGCAGGGTCTATCCACATAAGCAGCAGCTGATAACGGAGAGAATAATGACATGGAGCACCTGCATCAGTTGCAGAAAGGGAAAAGGAGAGAAGAAAGAAAGAAGAAATATCTTTTTTTTCCCACCCCCATTTTCATATAGAATTTTCTCCTTTCCCCTCAGCTTCATCCTATCTCTTTGCTGCAGCAAAAGCAACAAGTCACAAACCCAAGGAGTCCTGTGTGTTTTAAACACGTCTGCATCCAAAAGGAGAATATTTGGTGAACAAGGGAAAAATGTAAACATGAAAGAAAAGCTACTTCTGCTGTTTTAGCTGCATTCAGGCTCAGTGGAGATGCTATAAAGACCTGGGAGTAACGCCCTTAGAGCAGAGCATCTACAAACAAAGCAAACATAAACCTGGACACTCGCAAGTTCTGGTGAACACCTCACTGTGCCCTCCTTCCACGTACCCCTGCTGGCAGGGGGTCTCTGGCCACCTCCCTGCAGAGCACATGAAGTTGTTAGAGGGACATTCTCCTAGCACAGCACTGCAACTCTTTTGTTTTCTTTCTAGGAAAGAGCTAAGCCTTTTGATCTCCTACCAAAAACTGAAAAGCAAATTAAATGTTAATAAAACCTTAATAAAGAGCTACTCTTCTGCATTTTAATTAGTTGTTCATAGAAACCAAACACATGTAATAGACTAAGAAAATGAAAGGCAACAAGGAAGTTGCTATGGCTTTGATGGAACAGCTACTCCAGCAGCATAATCCTGTGAATGCATTAAGGTCTTTTACATGAACAGCAAGAACAGCTGCCTCCCCCACAAACATGAGCATATGCTTCTTCCCAAACCCAGGGCATATGTGAGCTGAAAAGACTTTGTTGGCTCTCATTTTATGAAAGTTTCTCCACAGTGGAAAAATACAGAGGAAATAACAAAGAATGAAGAGCAGGAAAGGCTCAAAAGCAGTATCAGGAAGCCTGATCAAACATTAGAAGCAGAATCCCAATAAATACATTGGGAGAAAGAGGTTTGGGGGCTGGCTGGTACCTGAGAAAGGCATTAAATGTGAAAGTAAAGAAACAATCTGCCCTAAAGTCTAGGGGAAAGCTGGTGGCATTAAACAAACAGCTCCAGAGGACAGCACACTTGCTATCTGGAGCACAGTGTGACAGAGCTGTAGTTGTCAGCTCAAGTCAAAAAAGAGCAGCAAAATTCAGGGTCAGAGTTGGAAAAGAGTTTACAGGTCTTCTCAAAGCATAAGACTAGACTGGAAATAGTGTGCAAAATGATAACATCTCAATGAAATTCACAGCACTGATGATGTCAGGGCCTAGGGAACTCATCTGGTCTGGCCAGAAGGCCAGAAAATGTGAGTCCTTCCCCTTCTGTCTTGGAGTAACTCGTGGTAGGTTAGTCCACCTCTCCCAGGAGAGCAACCCCTCCACATGTGCCCGACCCAAAAACTGAGGAGGCAGGCACTGTCTGCAGCACTGCTACAGTGACTGAGAAAAGTGCCTTGGAAGCCCATATCCAACTTACATATTTCCTCAATTCCCTGCTAATTTGAAGTCAACCCAGAGCAACTCAGCAACTGCATATAAAAGATGTGTTTAAAGCCAAGTGCTGTGAGAAATTCACTCCTCCCAGGCTGCCAGCAGCATGTGAAATAATTTTAACTTCTAAGTGGGCAGTAAGAACAACATTAATTTGTCAGTGTCATGCTGAGTATTTTCCTTAGAAGCTCTGCAGGGCTTGGGAGAAAAGTTCCCATCACCTCCTGCTTTGGAAGGAGGGAACAGGCAGCAGAGGCCTGAACCCGGGACAGGCCAAGGACTGATGAGTCGTGGCACTGGGAAGCAGAAAGTGTGGGACAGCAGCACCAGGCAGGACAGCAGCACCAGGCAGTGGTACTCAATCTGTCTTGCTTCATTTATTCAAGGTCATGTGGTTGTGGGAGGTTTCAGGGTCCCAAAATCTCTGTCTGAGCTCCTGGCACCCTCTCCGACTCCTACCATGGAGATGATGACTGATGGCGGGAAATTTTGACCTTTTAACTCCATATCCCTTTTCTAAATTCCTGTGGTCACTACTGCTGCCTCTTATGTAGCAAATTCCTTCCCTCGATCCCTCGAGAAGCCGAACAACATTGTGTAGTAAAGAGCTGAGCGGGGCATAAATCTCCAGCCCCTCCAGTCTCTGGTAATCTTCCCAGTCCCATGGCCTGACTCCAAACTTTTGCCCCCGGCCACGGGGGAGCTCCAGGTCACCGGACGAGCTCTTTTACCATGCTTGGAATGGCAGCGAGAATTCCCTGAAGCGCCCCGCAGGGCCCGGGGCCGCGGTTCCCGGAACTGGCGGCTGCTGACTCGGGCCCAGCCGTTCCTAGAACCGCCGGGGCCGCGCTCCCCCCGGGAATGGGCGACCGGGGGAGGGGCAGGATGGCAGCAGGAAACCTCCACTGCGCAGACCCTTCAGCTCTCCAGACATTCCCCTCTCCTTCTTCACGTCAGTCCCAGAAGGAGTGTTTTGACCTTCTTTTCTCCGTGCTGGCGGTGTGGGATGAGCTCAGCTGCAGCCTGTCTGCACTGGGAGCTGGCAGCGGCAGCTCCCACCTCTCTCCCAGCTCCCCTGCCCGGCGCTGCCCTCCCTGCTCCTGCCATATCCCAGCTTTTAGTGAGAGCTGCGGGGCAAAAATCCACTCGGAATTCACCCTGTGACAGGTGAATTCCAGCCCTCCCTGCTCCTGCCATATCCCAGCTTTGCTTTCAGTAATTCCAGCCCCTGCAATTGTACGCGACTCTGTCACAGGCAGCAGCCACGCCTGGGTATCGCACTGAAAATCCTGTCGAGCGTCAGCACACATTATACCAGGAAACATCAGCAATAAAAAATATCACCAAGATGGAAATCTGCCATACAACAGCAAGATTTAAACTGGGCTGAGCCTAACACAGGCAATCCAGGCTGGGTACGAGCTGCAGTACCACTATAGCAGTTGTGCACAAGGACCCCACACCAGGGCGGTCCTGTGCCCTCATTTTATAGAGCACCTTTTCTACCTCAGGCCTTTTCAGGAGCCACCTCGGCTCCTAACTCTGCTCCAAGCAGCTGTGTGCACAGCCCAGCACACACCTACCTATAAAATTTATTTCTAGATAAATAGATGTCTATAGCATGAGCCAGATGTAGCTGGGACCAAGTTCTTAGCTAATCTCATGCAATTTCTCTGGTTCAAGAAAACTGTGCCAAGCCGATGGAGAAAGAACCTGGCCACAGTCTGGGTTACCCCAGCACAGCATTTAGCTGCAGACAGCTTTAGGGTTTACAGAAGGAAGCTCTCTGAGCACCTGGCTGACAAGAACCAGCCAGAAAAACCCAGAACATGGTGGATGAAAATCAGGAGCTGAAGGAAAGTAAATAAACTAAATGGATTTCCCTGCTGTTGACAGCACATACTTTTCCTTCAATCATCTGCGCTGCCATGAAAGGTGATGATATTGCTCCATTTAGAGAGTTTTTCCTGGCCTGTCCCCAAGGCCAAAATACTGCATGTTTATTTGGTTTTTCATAAGGTCAAAGAAGCGTATTTGGGTAAAACAGAAAGTTTACTATGGACTTTCACCTTTGTGATCTTAAACCAAGTGTGACAACTGCAATGAAAAATATTTACAGCTGTCTACACATATTGGGTGGGGGGGCTTTTGGAAGAAAGAGGGCTTTCAATCCCACATCCTTCTCAACAGCTTCCTTAAATATTATTTATTACACACAAGAGGAAAAAGAAGAAAATGTTAAGATTTAGACTGTACAATGATCCCAGAACACACTGCTGATCCTTTCAAGCCACAAATCACAAACAAGAGAGGCACATCCAGGCAGTTACTTGCACTGGTCTGTGTGGAAGAATTCCAGCAATAAGCACTGTTGTTAGAGAGCAGGTACCTGGGGCCTCTGTGCTCACACATCAGTTAAAAGGGGCAGGCAGAAGCTGCAGTAAGCAAGTGATGTGCAATACTGCCTTCTCCACGGCATCCAAAGAAACCCTGGCTTGGCCTATCAGCTTACTTGGAAACCTCAACAGGCTGGGATGTCACACACTTGCACACCTCGAGTTGTGGTTTGTAAAACCAGGCCATTGAGCACACACAGTACCCAAAAGGCACCCTTGGCCTACTCTTCACAGCCCCGTGGTCTCCATGGTCTATCTGGTGACAGTCCTTTTCCTCCCTGTAGTAGCCAAGGAAACAGAAACCAAGAGGATCATGAGCCTGACACTGGTCTCACTTTCCCAGAAGAAACAACTGCAAAGGAAACCATCCCTTGCTACACATGTGGAGAACAAACAGCAAAAATCCACACTCCTGAGACACCTCGAGAGGTCAGAACATGCCAAATGGGGAAGGCCAGGAGCTGTTGCTAAAAACCCACCCACACTGACTCTGGACAAACCTGCACTGGCTTTGACCCAGCAGCATGATCTCTACAGTGACCTCATGGGAATGCAGAGCCTGACTTCCCTGAGATCCAAGCCTCTTTCTGACACAGAAAGAGAAAAGACATGATAAAATACACATCAACATCATCAGAAGCCCCATTAAGCTGCCTTAACTAGTGGTTTTCAAGCTGCAGCTGTTAGGACAGGGGGGTTTCCATGGATTACTGCTGCCAGCCACAAGAGATGGCTAACTAGAGGATGCCTACTGTCAGGAGGACTTTCTGGTGGCAAGTCTTGAGTTACTCATGTCAAATGTGTTGACAACCAGTCCCCTAGTGATGAGTGGCAGTTTCCCTGAGTCTTTGAATGCCTTGGGTGGGAGCTCACAGGTGATGCTCCCCTTCCTCCACCCATACAGTGAGTTATATTCACTCCCTCCTAATTTAGCTCTTCCTCTTAAATTCCAAGCAGGTTCCTTGAGTAGTCATCTCTAAAACTGAGACTACAATTCAGCAGGTGCAGAACTGTGAAAGAGATTACAGATTGATCCCAGATATGTGAAAAGGTTAACCATGTATGTAACCCCCTCTGCACCAATATCACGTAAAGCAGAACTCCCTTGTCGAGTGGCAGAATGGCAGCATCAGGTGAGCTGGGCATCAGCTTTAAGGAAAATTCTTTGGAGGTGGGAGCTGGGCCTCATCAGCTCTACTATGAGGAACCTAGGAGAAACCTACCTATTAGGTATTACTGTATGGTATATGTAGGATAAACATGTAATAGACAGCTACATAGAAAATGTCTTTAATCTATTTAAGTTACAGCTGCTGTAACTCAAACTGCTATTAAGTTACAGGCAATACAGCAAATTTAACTCAGGCAGAGCACATGAGTTGATTTTACTGATGTGGGAGAAGAAAGATGCAGGAAGCACTCCAAAAAATAAAACCACCATCCTTTTTTCTTTCTATTTACAAACCCAGCCATTGTTTTTCCTTACTCTTCACTCCAGTTCTGCTATCCAAGACAGTGAAATTTTGAATCCCAGAAAAACAATCCCTTATGCCATTCCACCCTTTAAGCAACGTAAAACTGCACAAATTGAGTACATAACCCTGCCTTTACATATTAACTTCTTAATACAGTGTGTACCATCACTGCTGCCAATTTGCACACACAGTGTACTTAAGACTGATAAATCACTGTGCTTACTTCTTTCTCCTCAACTTTGTGCTGCTGCTTTGTCTTGCCTTTGACAGGACCTCAGAGCTTCCACCTTTTCTCAGAAAACAACTGAATCAGCTGAACAAGACATTCCTTCTCTATTTCTTCATTCTGGATGTACTCTTTCTGAAGCCATCAAGGCACAACTGTAAATAATATTTACTCCTCAAGATGGTGATTAAAGTTGCTCATCCCTGCTGCAGCATCAGACACCAGCCTTGTACCCCATGGGATGGGAGTATAAGAAAGGAAGCATCTAGGAGAGAAGAGCTGTTCTCCACAGCTCTCTTTAGTCCTTTTGGGTTCCCAGAGTTTAAGCAGGACACCAACTCTAAGTCTGTCCAAACAGCCAAAGCCCATTTCTGAGAGAACTCCTTCAGCCAGAACTCAAATACCTGCTGAGTTTTTCCAGCAAACCACTCATGCCCCAGGCTCTCCTCACAGGACTAATTCTATACACATCCCCAGCAAGTCTTTCTGCCCAGACAGCATAAAATGTAGAGTCATTCCCCACAGAGCTGGTTTCCAAGCAGGGTTTGGATTGCCAAGATCTGACTTTATCGATACTCAGAAATTCTCCATCTTTCATCCCCCAGCTACACCTATCACAGCTGGGCAGCCATGAGATTTATCACACCAGTTTATCACCCCTCTCCTGTGATGAACTGCAGTTCCCTGCTGGGGTTGCTGGAACCAAGACTTGGGCAAAAAACCTTGAAAGTATGATCCAAACAAATTGCATCAGCGATTGCAGTGCACCAGTGCTAATTACTTCACTGCCAATCCGTTTATCAGAAGCACCCAGCCAGTGTGCTCATCTTTCCAGCCCTCTCCTGTGTCTCCAAGTGTTCCACCTTTCCTTCCTCCCCTGCTGAAACATCTGGGCAGCACCTTCTCTTCTCACAGTGCACTTTATAGAGACAACAAGGGCTCTAAGAACAGGCTGCAATTAAAATGCAGTGGAAAAGAGAATGAGAAACCATGGTATAAGTGTTGAGATGCTTTAGGTCCAGACTGGAGCATCCTCTCTGTTGGTCAACAAAGAAACATGGAGCTAGTGCCCATTTGGAAGGGTAGGAGGCAGCTGGAACGGTGCAGTGTTGGAGAGATGCATTCATTCTCCTCCCTTTCATAGGAAGGCTGGAGAAAGTTAAACCAGGTCCAAGGACTCTTTCTTCTCCATTAACACTCATCCATCACCACCTTTTTTGCAAGGCAGTCCCTCCCATCCTCTTTGCTGCAGTCACTTCAGCCAGCAGCCAGGCTCTTCCAGGAAATCAGGGAAGAGTGGAATCCCTCATTGCCAACCACCCAATCAGACAGTGGGGTAAGAGATTGTAAAAGGAAACTCACTGTTTAAAAAATAAACTTTTCACTGTTTCTTGGGATCTGGCTTCTGTGTAGAATGACACACAAAGAAACTCTTGCAACACACAGTGAGGAATTCAGATTAGGGAAGTACAGAGAAGCGGAGACAGCTCTGACCCAAGCTTGAAAACTTGCAGATCCTCAACAGGCTTGTGCTAGGAACTAGAGGGAAAAAACAACCTCTGTTAAATGTTCCTATTTGAAGAGCTGCTGAACACTTGGTTTAAACTGTTGGGGTTTTTTTGAGACAGACAATCTCCACGCCTGAATTTGAGGTGGGAGGAGGAAGCAAATGGCCGCCAACATAGCAAAGCAAGTCAGATCTCACCAGGGACAATCCTGAGTAACTGATCCCAAATGGAAAAAATGAACTCATGTATTCTAAAGGGGTGACTTCAATTTAAAAAAAACTCAAAACCAGACAGAGCTCTAAACTCTTACGCCATTAATATCTCATAGGCTTATTCTCAGTACTTCTCATCCATATGGTATGTGTACCTAAAAAGAGGGGCAGTGCACTTTTGTGAGCTTAAATCCTGCAAGGGTTAGACAAGAGCTGGTGAAAAAAATCTCTAATTCTATAGTCTGAGTAGTAGTTCTGCCTTGTGCAGCAGAGGGAATGATTATTTACAGGTTGCTCCTTGCAGCCAACCTAAAGAACAAGTGATCAGGGATTACAGCTCACAGGACTCTGGCAAACTTGATTCAATTTATTGAGTGAAGCTTTCCAAAGCTGCTCGTAAAATTCCCCTTCATCTCCCCCTGGATCACATGCAGCCAAATACAGCTACACCTGAGAGTGCCTTTGCCATCCTGTCCATAGGCTGAGATTCAGCTCCTAAACTTTCAAAGGCTGCACAGTGTCCCCAAGGGCACAGGAGGCAAACACACACTGACCTGAGCTGCAGGGAAAGATGAATAAAACAGAAAATACAGAACAGTTTACTGTAGGTTTGATCTGTGACTCAACAGTTTGTACCGTCTGCCCAGGAAAGGCTGGCAACTTGAAACTAATGTAAAAATAGAGCCTTTTATAATAATTCCAGAGCCAATCAAACCCCTGCAACAAATCCACTGAACTTCAGGTTGTCACCGCGCTGTGTTGCGACATTGTGGAACTTCCCAGAACAAAGTTTTTGTCCCCAGGACAGAGCCCCTTGCGCAAAGCTGAAACACCCACTGCTGTCACCCAGTG
>VZRR01011742.1:6112-155527 GCA_013398015.1 Oreocharis arfaki
GAGGAGAGGGGAGAGGAGAGAGGAGAGGAGAGGAGAAACGAATTTCAACTGAAAAAAAAAATTTTTTTGTCTGTGGCACAAGTAGCCACCAGGACAGAGAGGATCAGTAGCTCAGTTAATTATTCCTGATCTTCCTTTCCAGGGTATTTCCACTGGCACTTTTGGGTGTTGCATTGGCCAAATTCCACTGTGACAAATTCATATCCTTGGACCCACTATAGCTTTAGTGAATAATGTACCTGTCTTGAGCAATGTGCTGTTGTGGCTGTCAGCAGCCACGGGGGTGTTTTTCCACTCATCTGGCTGAACTTCAGTTCATGTGGAAGAAAGATATTAAGTCTTTCCTGTTCTCTACATCTTTGGTTTGCCATATGGCAAACGGCAAATCAAGTACAGGTGGCAGCTCACAAATGGAGAGAGGTACTTCCCTCCTCAGTATTTTTTTAAGGGTTTTTCATGTTTTAGTTCATTTGGTCTCCAGCATTCCCTCTCTACCTGTCCTCAATGTGTGGCAGTTATTGACATTTCGCTATCTGGCCTTATGGACAAAATTCTTGTGTTTTCAGTGATGTGCAGTTTCGAATTCTCCTCCAGGCCACAGCGAAGAATGTGTGAAATGGGATCAACCTCTGTGTGTATTTAAACATGCAGGTTGTTCACATACACCCAGGACAGCTCCTGGCCAGTTCTGCTGTGGTTTTTGCCAGCCTGCAGGACTGCCTGGCACAAGGAGCTGCTGCATCAGGAACCAGAAAAGACTCTTCAAAGCAGTAACGTCAGAGGCAGGGTCACGGCCAGGACACCAGGTAATTGTGCAGGTTCACCGTGTTGCCTTGAGAACTCCAACAAATTAGGAACAGTCTGCAAACAGGAGTGGAAGGTAAAACCAGCACTGCCTGCCCTTCAGTGTGAGGTGCCTGCACCTTGCAGGCAGAAAGCCAAACCCAGACACTGTGTCTCACTTAAGTAATTTGGTGTAGTTAGAGTGCATCATTAAACTGAGAACATCTGCTTGTTAGCATGGCAGGAGAAATAAGCAACAGTTATTCGAGAACTTCATAAAATGTGTTTTGCAGGAAGACAGGAAAGGCCCAGTAAAGTTTCTTCTTTCCTGATGGAGCTTCCAGCAACTCTCACACATGAAGGTATTTTATGTCCTGTTCCTAGTAAAAGTCTGGCAGTTCAACCTCCTTCCTAGGTGCAACCTGAACCTATAAATTTATCAGCCATGCAGCATCAAGGGGAAATAGTGTTATAGATCTTGTAACCTTTGTGATAGTTATCTAATAAGCCAGATTACCAAATATCCCAGGAAGGAAGGCTGATATGACTGACATCCACCAAGTTCCTCCAGTGTTTCTCCCTTTTATGCAGGAAGAGCTTGTTTTTAGCAGAAGATACTGCAGGGAATGGTGTTCTCATAAAATGTGAGGCTAAATGTTGAGTAATGCAGCTATAAACAGAAAGTAATTAGTTAATATGTGTTCTTGGATAATTACAGTAAGACAGGACAGCAGTGTCTGACTAAATTGTTCAGAGAAACATTCAGCTCTGGCTTTTCAAAAGCATCTGAATGTATTTTAATTCTGCCAAATGTTTCCATTTGAAGTTAGAGCTCTTTTAAGTCATCTTTTGGAAAGGTTAATGTAGGTATGAGTGGTCCAAATAATATACTCCACATGAATCCCCAGGTTGATTTTACTAATGTTCCACATTTGTAGTTTTTAAGAGAAACAAAGCAGTAAAGGGATGCTGCTGACATGGGTCTATAATCGTCTGAAAAAGAAGAAATAGCCGATTGGTGTAAATGGGTGTAAAGTCACAGAGGAGGTCTGTAGTGAGGTTCTGCAGGGGTCTGTGCTGGAGATGACGAAGCCTGGTGATGTTATAAAGTTATCACATTGATAAGGAAGAGGAAGGGCTGTATAGAAGCAGAGAAGGTTCTTACAGCAGCGTGTGATGGGGCAGTAAACCAGCAGATGAAATTCAGTGTAGATAAATATACAGCAGTACACACAGAGAGATACAGGCCCAGTTTTGTTCTGCACATGAAATGTGGGCTCTGAGCTGACCATTGCTGCTCTGGAGCAAGCCCTTGGGACTGCCGTAGCTACTTCCATCAGCACATCAGTGCTTGGCTGCACTCAGAAAAGCAAACCAAATGAAAGGAGTGGAGCACAAACCAGAAAACATCAGTTCAGCTCCACGGAAATCCAGCACTGGTGTCCAGGACACTCCGCTCAACAAGAGCACAGCAGAGCAAACAGGGTTGGAGAGAGGCAGCAAGCATGATGAATGTTTTGGAGCAGTTTCCACATAAGGAAGGACTGAGTAAACTCACACTCCTCAGCTTGGAAATCAGGCGTGCTGGAGGGAGAAGCAGTCTGGGGAAATCCTGGCCAAAGGATGCTGTAAATGCAAAAAGTTTACTTGAATTCAAGAGCAGATTGAACAAGTATTTGCAAAGCAGATTCTTTGGGGATTCGCACATTGAAAAATAACAACAAGCTCAGAAAATCACCTGAGCTGAAAATAGTGGAAAACAGGAATACATTTTGAGGTTTTAACAAAGAACAAGAAGGTTTTCTCATTACAGTGAAACTGTGAAAAATTGCTGTAAGGTGAGCATAGAGTTCTCTCCTGATGAAGTCTTTGCATTGCTTTTAGTTTTGCTTGCAGCGTTTTAAAATGTATTAATAAATAAAACTGCTTTTGTTTGAGATACACTTTTCATTTTGCAAATGGGCAAAGCTCATTTCTTTTCTCCATCAAAAGCTGAACACTGCCCAGGAGTTGATAGGCAGGGGGAAATCATTAGTAGCAAAGCAGAGAGCCTGTAAACCTGCAGGGCCTTCTGGAAGTGCAGTTTGGTAGTGGGGTACCTTTGTGTTTGAGAGGTGGAAATGAATGCAAGAAATTCCCCAGGCTGCCCGTGGGTGTCCAGGCTGCTGACCAGGACCTTGAACCAGGAACACTTTCTCACTGCATCTCAGCCCTCCTCGAGCAGAACTCTCTCAGGCACCGCTTCTTTTCCTCTGCACCGCTTCTTTTCCTCTGTACACTCCTTCTTTCTCTGGGGTTGCATCAGGGGTCTCACTACCCTCACCCCTTCTTTTAGCTTCTTTATGTCTAATCAACTTGATTTTAACACAGTCAGGCTTGCTCACACGAAGTTGGAAAACCTCTTCCCTGCCAAGCTTGTCTAATGCCTAAGTGTTTGCAGCCACAGCAATCTTGGGGCACTTTGCTTAGAATTGATCCCAATGGGAAGCAGGTCTTTGGAAGCATTGATAAAATCAGGAGCAAAGAGGATGTCTTTAACAATCAAGTGTTTTGTACCATTAATGTTATTTTTTTCTTTGAAAATTGATTTCAAAGCATGGATGAGCAGTGTCTAACTCTACCCCAGCTGGTACCATTACATGACCAGAAATATGTGTGAGAATAATTGACAGACCTACTCCATATTTTTGTGTGCATGTGGCCCCCTGAGCCTGAATTTGAGGCAAAAAGAGGAATTGCAACGTCTGATGTAGTTATCAGCTGCACCACAGCCCCCTTGCATGACTTGGGTGCCTCAGTTTGCCCTCTGTAGCAGCAAAATTAAACTGCCTGTCTTCAACCCCGTGCCCTGTCAGTGGGATCTGTTTGGGGGAATGACTGTCTCAGTGTGTCTTTGTGCAGATGGCTTCACTCCTGACTGGGAACTTGGGGCATAACACTGGATATAACATTATGTAAATACCGCAGTCACGAAAACGTCTTTATTTCATTCGCGATTTTACCCTAGAGGCTTTTTCTTTGGCTGAGATTTGATGAAAGCATTATCATCTGTCTTACACAGACCTCCAGAGCTTTACAGTAGCTGGATCTAGTGGGGAAATAAATTTTGGGAAAATAATAAATCCTGACACTGCAGCGCCAATAGAGGCAAAAGCGTTGAGAGTGTGTGTGGTTGAGAGCAAAGTTAAAATTGCCTGACGGTCGTGGTGTCCTTTCAGAGCTCTGTAAAATATCAGCGCGTTACCTGTGAGTCATGCCTGGCACTCAGAGCCCCGCGTCCTGCCCCAAAGGATTGCCCTGTTCCCTGTCAAGGGAAATACCTGGCTTCTGAGGTTACAGCAGTGCAGTAATTTAGAAGGAAAACTGAGCTCTCAAAAGCTAGAGCTAATTTTCAGGCCTGGCTGTCATTCATCGAGGGCTCGTTCCCACAGAAAGGCCGGCCAACAAAGGGATCCTTGCGCTGCGCACACCGCATTCCCCTGCCTCCCCCTCTCACCGGGGAAAAGATGCCTCTTTGTGCTGGAGATAAGTGAAGAAGAAGGATTTACAGGACAACAGTAAGCTATACCAGGGACATCTCAACTGTAATTAAATCCTTTATTCACACTGGCCCCCAGTGTGGGCCATATTAGCAGCCCAATGGCACGTACTGTGGAACTGTATAAAAAATATTGAAACAAACCTACTGAACCCAGGGAGCTTGGGTTGATTTCTTTCCCATACAGTAAATGAACCAACACTGTGGCTGAGGTTAAAGGAAGGTCGGTTTAACTCGCCAGGATTGCAGCTGGAGAAGGTTTTTTAGCTGTGCCTGGAAACATCTCCCTGACCTAAAACCCTGTAGTTTCAGTGTGCAAATGTTGTTGTCGCCCGCATGCTGAGCACCTTGGGGTAGAAGGGATTCCCTGCCAAGGAATCTGCCTCGTGTCCCAGGGAAGAGGCTGAGGGTTTTGTGCATGTCCTGCCGCTGTTCGAACTTGCTGCCAAGTTACCTTCACGTGAATTCCCTAAATCGGGGTTTCAACATCTCTTTAAAAAATCTCCTTTAGCTTGCCTGCAGTGTATTGGAGGCCACGTGGGGGTCCAGGTGAACTCCGTGGCTTTGATTGTGAAAACAAACTTAAAAATCCTGCGAGTTCCCTCCTGGTCTTTGAATCTCTGGCTCCAGTAATAATTAAAGATCAGTTTTCCTGTGGAGTTGGTGGTTTATTCTGGGAGGGGCTGTGGCTTTGGGTGAACAGTAGGTTCTCTTTCTACCTTTTCTAAATTGCCTTTAATTACAAAACTCACTAAGTAGCCAGCAACAGTGAAATCCCCAGGAGTTCCAAATAGCTGCCATGTGTCTTTTTCTCACACTTGCAGAGATTTAGGACGTCTGCCAAAATCATACAGCAATAAAGGAGCTTAAATATATTAAATGAAATAATATGCCATCAAAGCTTACAGTGCCCTTTCCTCCAGTCCTACTGCTTTATCTGCTCTTCTCTCTCTGCTGACTCACTCTACCTCCATGCTCTATTGTTTGTAATTGTCTGTTCTTTATGTTCTCTCTCATGTTTTTTTTTTCCCCTTCTTTTAGGAGGAGAAATAGGCAAACTGAGGGAGCCCAGCCTGCTACCTTCACAAAGGTCTTTGCTGTTGCTGTGTCTTTTCATACCTAAGTGTGTATTCCCTAGTGTTCTCTTACTGTGCCCTTCCCATTCCTTCCTTAACTGCTCTCCATCACATCCTTATCTTCTATTCTTCACTTCTACATATTTCACGTTGCCCTGCCTGCTTTTGCTGGCTACATCCAGTGTAGGTAAGAGCGTGGCTGATGGGTTTGCACACACGTGGACCCGAGTGACCCATCTGAAAGCCGTGTGAGTATTTCTGTGTGTGTTCATCTGTAACTGATTGGCCCCGATTTCTGGGCCACGGTGCTGCGGGTGCTCCCATCCACGCTTTGTTCTGTGCAATTACTATGATTACATGGGCAGTTGTGCTAATTGTGTAGTGTGCAGATGACTCATTAGTTCTGCAATTACGCGTTTTCCTGAAGAGTTGCTGTGGAGGGGGGGCCTGATAATAGCTTGGCAGTCTGAAATCTGACCTTTGCTTGTTTATCATTTCACCGTGAGTAGCTTGAAGGCCAAGTGCTTCTTTTAAGCACTGAAAATGAATCATTTTTTGCTCAGCCTGAGACTCTGGCCATGGATAGTGGTTCCAGCTGTCCTGCAGAGAGGCTCCATGTGAGCACACAGATAAGAGTGCTGGATGTGGCCCCAGTTTGGAAAGATGTGTGTGCCTTGCTCGGAGCACTTGAGCTGTCCCACTGAAGTCAGCAGTTATTTCTGTTATTGAGGAACAAGAGTGACTTAAGTACCTTCCTGAATGTGGCACCTAACGGGGCTGACAGATTTTTCTTCCTGGAGCAGTGGCCTTTCTTGCACTACAGCTGTTGCTGGATGTGAAACCTCACTTTTTCTAACATATCCTGGGAGGAGGAGATTAGGAGGTGTTGAGTTTACCTTCCCAGCTGTTACTTTACTCCAGTTGTTTGTGACAAACGTGGCAAAAAAAAAAAATCAGCAAGAAAGTATCTCTGTCATCCAGTTTTCCCAAATCACCTGCCTGAGTGCATCTCCCAGCTCCTGTATGAGACCAGGAAGGGGGAATTAGTCAGGTCATACTGACTGTGAAATGGAGAACAGATCTGCTCAAAGATACTGCTTGATCAAAAGGATGCAGTGATAAGATAAGAGACATGTAAGTCTGGATAGATGATGCAGACACCTGTGGCCAGATGGCAACAGAGTTAATATCCCACTTAATGTGAGTGTTTGGGGCTCAACTTATAAGCAGGGAAAATGGAAAAGAACTGTGCACTGTAATTTTCCAGCAAAGCTGACCTGTAATATTATTAAGGCTCTTGAGCCAGTCTTGTGCTAAGTGTGATTTCAGACTGATGAGTTGGGTCAGACAAAGGAGTCCTAGTGAAAAAGTGAAAAATCAGCTTTGAATAAATTGTACCAGATTGAAGAAAAACAAGAACAACAAGAAAACCCTCCTGTCTGTAATTTTTCAATACTTTTCTTTGCCCTAATCTGAAAAGGAGAGGTGAGGGCATGATTAAGACTCATTTCAAGGCAGTTTTCAGGTGATAGGAGAGCTCAGCAGTAAGGGAAGGTTGCTGCTTCCTCAGAGCCAGGCTTGGTGGCATTGTCAGAACACTGTGTGCAAGGCTGACAAGTTTGACAATTCCTGGGCTGGGTTATTTGGAAGATTTTGGAAGGTCTATCTCCTTATTTGAGCATACACAGTGATTTGAGGTTGGCTTCAGGTGTAGGTTTCAAGATCTCTTTTGTGATAAAGGGTCAATATATGAGTGGCATAGCACTATGATTTAAAAAATGAAGGTGGTGGTTTTCTTCCTGTTTTTGAAAGGTAAAGGGCACACTTCAGGAACCCAAAGAGCTGCCTACACTGTGTTCTTTAAAGTTACTGCATTTTTTCATACATACATATGTATTTATATGTATGTTAAATGAGGTTTAAGGGTTTTTTTCCAGATTAACTGAAGATATTCCATGCCACAGCATGAAAATTAAGATATTTTAACATTATCAGAATCCCCTGATTCATACTATGGAACGAAATTTCATTAACATGAAATGTTTTGAAATAGAGTGAATTTCATCTCCTGCTGGAAATGCTTCTAAGGTTTTCTAACCCACTTTTATTAACTTATATCCATTAAAAAATGATCATGCTACACTTTCCCATGTTATAAAGCTTGCAGCAACTGGCAGCAATGAAGTATTAACCCAGAATATGACTACATAAAGGGAATGGAAGTAAAACAGAAACTTGAAAATAATTTGCACAAAGAAAATTTTTGGCAAACCAATCCCAGATTATTTTTTTAGTAATTTTTAAAAAGTTTTTTACTATTATTATTTGTTTGGATATTAGCAGTAGATATGAACCTGGATCAGAGCCTTCAGCAAGGCCCTCCTGTAATTGTTGCTCCACACCAGCCATGGAATGCTTCCAGCAAGATCCCACTTAAAAAGTTAGGGGAGAAAAATTGTGCAATCCAGAGAAATTCGGGTGTCAACAATCACTGGCAATTCTGTTAAGTGAGATCTTGCACTATTTTTCCCATTGGCCTCTCTTCAAGTTGCCAGAGGAACATCAGCAATAGCTTTACAAGATGTTTAGAAGTGAAAAGAATAAGCTGTGAACATATTTAAGAGAATATTTTTGACTATTTCTCCATTTCTAGTAGTCATTACTAGGAATGCCTGTTAGTATTTCTTAAGCTGCAGAAAGGCTTCTCCATCTTCAGTGGGCTGTACTCACACAGCGAAAGTACAATGAAACTTTATATCTTCATCTGTGCAAAGATGATTGGTGACCCACTGACCTCAGTTTTCCATTTCTGGTCTTCTAGTGTTCGTGTCCAACTTGGGTTTTGTATTTGGACCAGGAAAAATAATGTTTAGCAAATTCTCCCCGTCCTTTGGGAAAATGATTCCCCCATAATTTCTCCATGTCCATCCAACTGGAATGATTTTCTAACGCTTCGAGGTTTTCTTTATTAGAATTTCTGAACAACAAGTTGATCTGTTTTTATGAACCTCTTGCAATTCCCTGCGTACAAACGTGAGCAATCAGGAGCCGATCCCAAAGGTCCTCTCTCGCTTCTCTCATTACTTCTTGGCTTTACAAGTCTTTCCTGTCCTCGGAGCCTTTTCTCCATCACTTTGACTCAGTGTCTCGGTGAGTTTTGACCAGGAATTTTGGCAGGGGGAGATTTGGAGGGACTCCAAGACCAGGCTCTACCTCTGTACAGTACCTAAGCTCCTCCCAGGGCCTCACCTGCCTTGCTGGCACCTCTTGCATGAAAGGTGTACCCACACCTGTCAGCTGTGACAGCACCCTAAACTGGTGAGCAGACCCCTCAGCTCCCCAAATTCCTTTGCTATTCCTGATTCCCGACCTTTTTGCCCCAGCTGATATCCCCTCTTTGTGACTACTAATTCTTCTGCTGAAAGCAGTGCAAGATACTTTGCAAAACGAAAAGTTGTTGCCTTGCATCTGGCATGAGCCTGCGTGTGGATCACAAGGCACAGAGACATGTTCATGGCAGACATATCTGCCCTCTCATCTTTATCCCCGTGGATATGTGCTAATCATTTGGTCGTTGCAGCCCTGACTTTTTGGCTGCCCCAGTATCAACTGACAAAAGGCACACATTAGCGTGATCCCAGATTGTGTCTGTCACCCAAGGTCACGCAAGATAAGCCGCCAGCTGTCGGCTCCGCCCCGGCACGGTACATTGGGCGTTAATTAAACCGGATTCCGCGCGGCGCATATGGATTCGGGATGCCAAGATGCCTGGGCTGAGTCGGGCAAAATGGCCTGGCGCAAATCGCTCCGCCAGTGCAAAACGCATTACAGCAGCTCCCAAACATTTTCAGAATCCGAGACACGAGGCTTAATAAATTAGAGGATAACCAGATAACTGATTTCTGACATGCTGCAGAAGGGATCCAAGTGCCCAAAGGCGTAGGTATTTAACCAAGGGAATGCTCGGGTTTTTGTGGGTGAAAAATCTGATTTGTAACAACCAAAAGCTGAGAATTTTGTGGATCGTAAAAAGTTCCTTTATATGTGAAAAATAATTTAAATTTTCCTTTCAGTTAGCTAAAAACAAAAGCAAGCTTCTATCCTCTTTATTTCTTTTCTAATTCTTGTAAATAAATCAATTTATTTCTCTGCTTTTAGATGAACAGCAAGCATGGTTAGGGAAAAATATATTTTTGCCAGGAAATGTCATCTTTGCTGTGGAAATGCTTAAGTTTCTCCATGAAAACGGAATTTCCCTTCAGAAGTAATTTAGCAAATAAAAGTGATGGGTTTGTCCAGTGGCTGGAATTCTAGCACCTTCCATGTGAAAAGGTTTTTGGCATTAAGCCTTCACCACAGAAAGCTGAACAGAGCCCCAAGTAAAACTCACACTTGTTCCTGACATGAAACCAACTTCCCAGTTCAAGGAAGGTTTAAGTGCCTATTCATATCAATGTCACGGATTCTTCAGGGATTTGTAGTTTTTTTAGCAAGTGCAAAAGAAAGGCAATTTTTTAGCAGGTATAGTCTCTATCCTCACTGCTGACATGCTGACAGAGATGAGAATGTGCTGGGGTTCTCTGTGGGACATCAGTACAAGGAGGATGCACCTTTCAGTACCCTTCCTCTACCAGTTATTAATTCCTCTACAGCTGTTCCTAAAAGCTCTGGGTAGTAATAGGTAACATACAAATGGTCCTTGTCCCCTAAAAACCTGTCAGACTTCAAGGCAAACAAATAATAAGGAGAAAAAATTTTTAAAAAGGTTTGCTGTTATCAGTGTGTTGGTGGGAGAGAAAGCAGAGCACCAAAACTTCACTCATTTGTCCCAAAGGCAGAACTGACCACAGCACCTGGTGCCACCTTACCCTAAGGTCACACTCCTTGTACTTGACTCTGGATTTTCTTCTTTCTCCTTCACCTTCCTTAAGGATTGGCCTGAACATCTACCACACACTTTGGATTTGAGTTTTTGTCTGCACTTATGAACACACTACCTACCCCTGTTTTGCTGTCAGTCCCAGTTCTCTTGGCCTTTCTGTGTCCTTCAGAGGAAAAACTCTGAGCCAAGGGCAGGAGCATTTTGGATGCTTCCACACTAAAAAGCTGTCCTGAAACCAAGCAGTCTTGTGATAGCGATGTAATCTGCACATCCTGATGGCTTTACTCCCTGCCTCTTTCCCTGGCCTGTCCAGATGTCCCTCCTTGCTGCTCTAAATGAAGGTCATTACTCCCATGCCGACATCAGCCATTGATTGAAGTGCAGCTTTTCACGCTGGAGGGAGGAGGAAATAGCGGAGAGCAATAAAACCATAGTTCATTGTGTTAAAGGAGTGTAACATCTCACTAAGAACCAGGTGTGAGAGGAATGAACAGAATAATAGGCTCCAGTTTGCACTTTGTGAGCACTCTGCTTAATCAAATTAAGACAGGAGGCTGGCAGTCAGCATTGCACATTCATCTCCCACAGAGGCTTCAGAAAATCTAGGACAGAGGCGCGTGTCCAGAGTTACATCCACAAACCCTTCAATCCAAACTCACTTTTCTCCCTTCTTGTTTTTTCAAAGCAGTAAGATTTCCCGCTGAAGCTGATTGACTGCAAAAAAATCTGGGTTTTTTGCCTCCAAAATCTCATCTACAGTTTTCAAATTACAGGAGTTTTCTTACACAAAAAAAAGTAGTGTTTCCTGAGTCTTTGGCATCCTTTTCATTCAGGAAATTCAGTGGGAACTTCAGCATTCACATAGAAATAGATGTGCATAAACACAGAGTAACTGACTATTTTCCACCCCAAACCACAAAGATGTTATCACTTTTAACCACTTTGGACCAAATTTCAAGTGCTGCTGCTGCTGCTGCTGTGGAAAGAGTGAGACCCCGTTTACGTGAAATGAGCTCTGCCATAATTTTATCGAAATAGTAACCTGGGAATGCAGGCATCAGTACAGTTATTTGGGAGAGAATTTCCTTGTTGGAGGTTGTTACCCTGGATTTTCAGAAGGGAACAGTGCTCTTGTTATGCCAGCAACAGTGGGGAGCCCTTTGGAGCCTGGCAGCTGCAGTGGGCAGCAAGAACTGTGTGGTCCAGCCAAGGAGCCCAGGAACCCTCTGGAGCTTAGCAGCTCCCCAGGGCAGTGAGAGTGAGTGGACCCTGGCTCTGCCAGGTTTTTTAGATGTTATGCTTGTAAAGCAGCCATGATGTATTCCAGTTCAGCGTTTCAGTCCTTAAAATTTTATGAATGCAAAGCTTGAAGGAGAGAAGCTTTAAACTGGCTGAGGTCTCAGCTACTTCACCATTATAATCACAGGAGTATCCCTGGCTCAGTTCGGGCTGTGTAGCCCTCGCTGATGAGGAGAGCTCCCAAAGTCCAGAGCACTGACTTGAGCCCACTTCAGCTGTTCTGTGTCTTCTGCCTTCTTTGACTGTATTTGTACTCAAAAATTTCGTGTGAGAATCTGCTTCTGTGTGAGAACAAACTTAACTCTGACCCACACTCACAAACTCAACAATTTTACTGCTGGAATCAGGTTTCTGTGCTTGCTTAAAATAAGTATGAGTATGCTGATATTTTGGGAATATTGCAAAGAAAGGAATCTTAATAAGGGTTTTGGCAAGCTGGAGTTATGCTTCATGGGTGCAGTGAAGATGGCAAAGAGTTTCTGTAGGTCTCTGTGTGGCTCAATTCTGGCCCAAACCGTTATTTCAGCCCTGTTTCTAGTTCTTGTTTAAAAAAAGGATTTGGTCATCCTTTCCCATTTAATATTTAAATGCAAGTAAGGAAAAAGGCAGAGAAGCTTCTCCCCTGTTCTGCTTCTCTGCCATTAGAGGTGAATCAGGTGCTTTACGAGCTCTGCAAGCTCCTGGTGGTGTGTGTCAACCCTGGCTCTGTGTTAAGTTTACTCATCTGTGAATGCATGATAATGCTGTTACTCACTGATAATAAACCACAGAGAGTGCTAAACCTTTGCCTGGTGCTTTGACTCCTCAGTTCTTCACGTGTTGTCCAGAGGGACTCACCTTTCAGAGAAAAAATGTCCTGCATGATGGTGATGAGCTTTAAAGTGTCAAGTAATCATTTCCAGATTGCCGCAGGAGCAGCATCCTGTGGCAGGGACTAAGTTTCGTATTTTTTGTTTTTACCTAGCACTATGTATAGCACTGAGCTGCCCAGGAAGCAAAGTCTCTGCCTAGTGAAAAATAAACTATTATCAGCAGAAGTCGTCTGGCTGTTCACGGGTCAGGGGTACGGGAGAGAAGAGGTCAGAAATAGTTCATATTTCTTTTGTGCTGGAACTGAGCAGGCACATTCATTGTCCTCTGCCTGAGGCTTCTGGCCACGGGCCGTGGGATTTGCGGCTGGTGCCCCATTGTCACCGGGGCACTAATTGGGTGATCACTGGAGCACTGCAGCCCTGCCAAGTGATGCGAAGCTGCTGAGCAGCCCTGCCAGCGCTGATCCTCGTGTCTGAGCTGCTGTTAGCTGCAAGTACTTACGTCAGGTGTCAGCCAGAAGATCTCTCTGTGTTTGAAATGCAGGCTCTGTTTTGTCCTTTTTTTTGCGCCCCCCGGCACTGCGCTGTATTTCACACCAGCAGAATCAAGTCATAGGTGGCAAAGAATAACAGTAGAGGTGGAGGGTACATCTGCTGTGCTACTGGGATGGGTGTGAATCTTAACTTTCTTCTGAGCTTCATACCATTGGTAAAGGAGACAAATGGTCCCCTACTGTGCCAAAAATGCATAAAGTGGGAAACGTGGCATGCTCTCTTATACAAACACCCCCTTATAGGCAGCAATGACCAAGCACTCCAGCTCTTGGTACTGAAATCCAATCATCCAGCATCAACTCAGCACCTCAGTACTTGTGTCTCACAGCCTCCTTGTCCCTTCAGATGCACCTACTCCCACAGTCATACCTGTGCACACCGCACCTATCACCCAGGATATTCGGGTCAGTCTGGTAAAACCTCACACATATTTGTACCTCACAACACCCTGTAGCAATTCTCCTGCTCTTTAACCAGCAGTGCAAGTACATATTCCCAGAGATGGACCTGCTAAACTAGCCAGGGCTGCACTTAGGCCTCTTCACAACTGCTTTGCTCACTGTTTGTAATTCTTGTGTGCACTTACCCAGTGCACAAATTATCTCGAGTGGCAACTTCTTCTAAATAAATCTTGAGGCAGGCATCTGCTCTAGTTAATTGCAAAGGTGAAAGACTATGATGTAATTCTTGTCTCTGAGGACAACCCTTACACACAACTGTACCTGTACCTATCCAAGTATACACTTTCTCTCCTTAAGTATCAGCATTCTCTTTTTCCCTCAAAGTCTTGGCCAATGCAAAAGAGAATTTCCTTCTCTGTTTGCTCAATCTCAGGGTACACCAGTGTGACAAGAGGACTTTGTTCCAAGAAAGGGGAATTTTTTCCAAGGAAACCTATTTAGTTTTATATTTTACAAGCTGCTACTGCTCTGGCAGTACAATGTTAATATCCACCAGCCTTTCTTGCTGATATATCTTAGGGAAACAGAACTTGCTTTACAACTGTATTTTTAAAAACCATTTTGAAGCAAGCCCCTGATATGCACAAATTTCATCCCTGGCACCCACTTCTGATGGCCAGAGATCTATTGCATGGGCACCTGCAGTGACAGCGAAGATTCCTATGAGCTCCTATGCAAAGTGGGAAGAATTCTAGGCTAGATTTTGCTCTGTGGAGCATGCAAGCAGCTTCCACATCCATCCCTGGACATCTGGTTTCTAAATTGCATCCTGTCTTGTGCTACCACTCAAATATTTGGCTTCACCCTTTCAAGTGGAGACAATCCAAAACCCACCTGGACACATTCTAGTGTCACCTGCTCTAAGTCACCCTGAGTTGGCATGGGGGTTAGACTAGATGATCTCCAATGGTCCCTTTCAACCCAAACAATTCTGTGAAATCCATGGGAGAATTCCTGGAGGTTTCAGTAAGACTAAGTTAAACCTTTGAATAAAGATTGGGAAATGCTTGCTGCTTCTAGTGAAGGCACATCTCTCGATTGCAGGGACTGGTTTTAGATTAAGATACTTTCGGGGATAAAAGTGACAGAATTGAGAACTCTCTACTGGGCTGACTTGGCTGCTTTAAGCTGCAGCTATTAACTTTTAGCAACAGGGTCAGCGTAGGGAGATCTTAGAGGAATGTGGTCATCAGGTCTGAATGACACAAGTACAGATCAACCACTGTTTTGAAATTCTAGGTCTGCACCCTCGGGGTCAGACCACCACCACCATCAGTCTGACCTGGCCCTTCTGACACCACAGTTGTGCTGATTAATGTCAAATGAAATTCAGGTTTCTTTACCTCCAAAGTCCAATGTAGCTAAACAATAAACAGCTTTCCAGCAAGAAGTGAAACCTTCCTTCTGTTATGCTGGAAAGACTCTTTGGGAAAACGTTTTAATTTTCTGTGATAGACCCTTGTAGCATCTTCCAGTTGGCAGGTCAGGGGATTGCTGGGACAGAGGCTGCATTTTAATAGTCATCAAAGGTCTTTTTTCTATGAATTTTCCACTTGAATCCTTTTGGAAAAAATGAAATATTAACAGAGTTTTCCAGGGTCGCGTAGGAACGTGGTCACAGAGACTTTGCTGGAAGCTGTACATTATTGCTCCCTGACTGCTCTGAGAGATTCATGTGACCACGGTCAGCAGCCCTGGAGTGATGCCTTTGCTTGTGATTTCAAAGCATGCAGCTTACGGCTGTGTTACTGGAAATATTTTATTTTACTCTTGCAAGGCAGTATTTGGATAAATCCAACTAGAATAGTCTAGTCTGCTGTGGTGCTTTAGACACATCTGTCACATGTCCTAAGTTCCCACTGGTTCCAGCGTGGTGAAATGTGGGTAGATCAGCAGGTGCAGAGCAAGAGCAGTGACAAAATGGTTAAAACAATCTTTGAAACCAGACAAAAATCTAAAATACCTTACTGCTTGGTTTTAAATTTAAGTAAGTGTTTAAAAGTGAGTATTGTGACTGGTAGGAGAAAAAAATAACAAAAACGAAAATGATTAGTAAGATTAGTTATTTAAAAAAACAACCAAATCATTAAAATACGAGGCTAAATGTTTGCAAGAAATTATGTGCTAGACCTTGGAGTTAAATTGTTCATTTCCTGATCCATTAAAACCTTCCTTCCTCAAAAGTAACTGGCATTTGCAAAGTTCTGCCTTAGAGGGATGTTCAGGCAATAAAGGGGAAAGGATGCAGAGGCAGGTGGAGAAAAGAGTTACAGGAGAATCCTCCAAAGCTGCTTTGCTTGTTTACACATTCAAAAAGGTGGTTGGTTACTTTGCATTCACAACTCCGCATACACTCATAGAAAATACTGTATCAGAAAATATTTGGAACTGTTAAAGAGTTTAGGAATTTGTTTGGCTAAATTTAACAGCCAAAACAATATTTTGTTTGGCTCCAGAAGTTAAAAGAGTGTCATGATGGTGTCTTCAGGGTCTGAAGGGATGCCAACCGGAGGTTAAATATCTACTTTAAAAACATTTGTTGCTCTTACACAGCCCATCTCATGTGGCAGCTGATCCCAGAGCATTTAGCTGAGTAGATTATTGCTGCTATTCCAGGGCAAATCCAGGGGTGGGGGGCCATGTAGCTGAGGCAGCCCCAAGAATACAAGGGGCTACAATACACACGAGCATAAAAGTAGAGTAAGTTCTGCTTTACATCCCTTAACCATCATGAAGACATCTCATTATGAACAAAAACTAGGTCTTTCACCACCAAAACCAACACTGCTCACCAGTGAGCCATTCATTATGCCATGTTAATGGTGTGGGTTGATCCATACTTTTTCCTTGTAGTGTTGTCTAGATCGTTAATGAAATTTCGGCAGCTCAAGTTGAAGTAAAAAAAAATAACGTGTTATTGTCCAAAAGCAGCTAAAACCTGGGTGTGAGTTCTTTCATTAGGCATTGGAAGTCAACTTCTGGGCTTAAGCAGCCTTCTGGGATCACATGGATCAGCACCAGCAGCTTTTACACTTTGGTCACCCCGTTTTCTGTTCAGCTGAAACTCCCAACTTGTGCCAGTGATCCCAAGAGCCTTCCTGGAAATGTTGGAAGCCGTGGATGGGAACAGGGATGTCCATATACTTTTGCAGGGGCCTGGCCCCACAGCCCTCAGTGGCCTTTGGCTCAAATGTGGGACATTTGCACAAACATCCTGTGCCAGTCACCCAGCTCCAAGGAGGGACTGTTAAACAGATCACACTGAATTTCTCAAGGTTCCTGGATTCTCCAGTGTGTCAGAAAACAAACCTTGAGGCCTCTTATGTGAGCAATCATTGTGTCTATGGAATGCGAAACATTTCCAATTTGTGCAGGCAAGCTCGGTTGCATATACTGTACAAACACACACAAACACCATGTGAAATAATAAATGTGTTTATGATGGAGATCTGTGCTTCCTTTATTATTTGAGGATTTTGTCTGGATTTTAAACAATTGTTAAGAGCATTAGCTTCAGTCTTTCATTGCTAACATACTCATAATATTGACTTCACCTACTAAGGCAGCTGTACTCCTTCTTAGCACATTATTTTTAAATATACCAGTTGTTCATGCACAAATATGCAATATTTAGGAAGTTTAATGGCAAAACTGACATTAAGTAGTGCTCTTGAATATCCTTCAGTTCTTTTAACCTTTGACCGTTGAATTCAAATTTTGATTCACATGAGAGTTCTAATAAATTCATGTACTGGAATTTAGGAGAGGGGAAACTGTCTGGTTTGTAAACATCTTAGCACTCCTCTTAGTTTCTGAGGCAATACATCCAGTTTTGAAGCTTAGGTTCATATTTAGTGTAGCTCCAAAGGTACATTTGTAAGTCCTGGTGGTGGCTCATCTCCCTTGTGCCTGGTGGGAGTGGGGTTGTACAAGATCCTGCAGCTGAAGAGGTGCATTGCCCATGCCCTCAACCCCTCAAAAGGGGCCCTTTCAGCCTGTTTTCCCTATTTAAACATGAGGAGCTACTGATACATTTACCTAAACATAAGGAGTCACTGATATATTTACCTAGACCTTACTAATGTATTTAAGTAAAATTTATTTTCCAGGAAAATTGCACCGTGGTTCTTTCAACTGGATTTTGAAATGTCTTTGTGCAATGCTATCCCTAAAATGTAGTATTTCATGTCAGGTTGACTGTAACGTTTCGTTTGTTCTGAACTGAACTGTTTTCCTGCCTTTTTTTTTGGTGGTGTTTTTTTTTGGTTGGTTGGTTGTTTTTTTGGGTTTTTTTGTTGCTGTTGTCTCAAAATAGTTACTCTGTGTTTCTGTTTCAGATTAACTCATCATAGTTTGCCAGTGAATGAAGAGAATCAGTTTCTTGCCCAGCAGCAATAATTGCCCATTCCATAAAATGCTTCAACAACACTGTGGGTGTGGAGACCTTTATGAAATGTCAGGGCTTCTGTGATAAAAAACCTATGGAATTTTTGCAGCTAGTGGAGATTTTTCACTGGGGCAGCTGGGAACAATGTGAGCTTTTCAACACAAGATCATCCTTGGTCTGTGCAGAGCATAACACCCTCCTTCCATTTCCTTCCCAAGCTCACCTGGCCGGTGGCATATGGGAAGAGCAGAGACATGATCCTGAGTTTCCTACGGGAATGTGTGCGAAATAGATGTGGCAGTGGAACCACAACCTGTTTAAAAAGTACCATGAGGGATGCATGGGAGGTATAAATCTGATGTACACGTTCTATAACCCTGGAATGCTGTGTTCACCTAAAATCTCTACCTTTTGTACTTGGAGAGCCTTGAGGACACTCAGTACTCTTAACCGAGCACTGCTTCCCATCCACGCACGAAGCATCCATTACAGAAACTCCATACAAGGACTGGGGAGAAGGATGAAGCCCATTTTTAGGATGGGTTTATTTTTATCTTTTTTTGGGAAGAGTTTATCATCCCTTTTTTTTATATCTCCCACCAATGAAAGCTCAGAATGACTGAAATAGTACAGTCTGTTGGAGTGAATTCTTCCCCAGGAGACTGATTTTATTTTATTATTACTGAAGAGAGCAGGAATTTATTAAACCTCAAAAAGTGGAGGAATTGAAACTTTCCTGCCAAGGTAGACATATTCCCAAGCTGCTGCAGTCCCTCCTGAGAAGCTCTTTTACTGACTTTCCCGTGTAGGGGAGAGGCACAATTTTGTCCGTATTATCAGCTGACAAATAAAACAACCAAACTCAGACAGGGGGAGGAGAGGGAAAATTTGCTCAAAAATGTATTTAAAGACATGAGCATTCCTGTAGAGAAGTTTGTTTGGTGAGAAATGGATCTCTTGCTAAAGGCTCCAATTTAAACTGGCTGACCTAGAAGGAAGAAAGTGCCTGGGAAAGAATGAAAAGCAAATAAATAGAAAGCAAGAAGCAAATAAAAAATAGGTTTTGTCTTTCCCACTTTTCAAGACCCTGTGGGTAGGATGGGAGTTTTGTGTCCTACCTCTCAGGGAGCCAACAGCTTTATGTTTGTGCATACCAGGGACACAACAGGAATCCATCACACGACGGAGTGTGTGTTCCTTGTCCCTTGCTCATGCATGCTAATGACAGAAAAATTAATTAAATCAGGCAGTTGGTGTTTGCCACTGGTTCAGAGAGTAGAAGTCTCCAAGGTTTGGTGGCAGCTATCCAGCTGGGTGTCCAGTCTCACTCACAGCTACAGCTCACTCCTCCATTTCCTCTTCTTGCTCTTCAGGTTCCCATTATCTGCGTGTTTATTCCCCTCCTGCTCCTCTTTCTTTTCCTCCCTTGCCCACTCCCTCTATTCCTGATCAGTCCAGCTCTTGCACTTGTCTCCCACAGTTCCTGCTGAAACAACATTCAGCCATAGTGGTGCTGATGATGGTTATGAGGAAAGCAGAGCAAGATAAGCCAAGGCTGAGTGAAATATCCCCTCTTTGTAACACACAGGATTGGGAACTTGTTTGGCTTATAAAATGGGACGGTCTTGACCTTAAAGGAAACCAGAAGTTTCTTCCAGATTTGAAATACCTCAGAATTAAGGAATTTCCTCTTTCCTCGCTGTCTGGATCTTCTGTTTAGTCAAAAGCCCTTAAGAGACTGTTCAGTCAAGTTAAGATCTCATGAATTTTGACGTTCTGTGTCTGTCAGAGCAGATGGGCACTGGCAATACTTGGCACTGCAGTCAAGAGCTTGGCAGGCATTGCCACACCTGCACCAGCTTTAAGTTGCCTTTCTTGGGTGTGGTGACACAGAAGTTGAGATTTGGGGAGAGGTTCCCTGGGAGCTGCAGAGTTTTTTGGCTAAATACCACTAACCCACCAACAGAGAGCCACAGTGACACGGCCACCTCTGAACGAGCTGGATCAGGGACGTCTGTCTGATATGCAGTCATGCCCTTGAGCTGTAGGGATCTGCAGAGTTCACAGAGTCAACAGCTGAATAGAAAGGCTGATTAGCATCCTACCCTTTGGGCCGCCTCATTTCCATCTGTGCAAAGAGGGAAGAGCTACTGAGGCAGTAAAAAAACACGCAAATGTGGGAATAACAGCTCTGTGTTTCTTCCGTGGCTCGCTTCTCAGCCAGGAGGAGGCAGCTAATGCACTGACAGCCTGTAGAAGCTGGGAACTCAGTTCTTCTTTTATTTGAAGTTCTGTAAGTCACATGGTTTTGCTTGTCTGGATGAGCAGGACTGAGAGATGATGAGCAGGGGGTGGATGTAACCACGGCTGGCTTTGCTGTGACTTCAGGAGGTGCCATAAGGCCGGTGGTGACATTAATCTCCAAGGCGGAGGGAACTGGGGGAAGAAGAGGAGCACCCAGACTTTCCTTCCCTCTCTGGGTTCCTGTTACACCAAGCCTGAGAGGTGTCACCTCTTTGAAGGACTGAGCTGTGCACTCGAGCACAGAGAAAATTCTCCCTCCAGTCCTCTTTATTAGGAAGTTTTGGTTCTCTGCCCAGTGGATGTAACTGTGCCATATAAAAACAGAAACAAAAGGGAGTAGATATCAATTATTGCTTGAGGTTTCAGTGACCCTTCTCCTCCCTATAACCGAGCAGTGGCTAATACATAAAAGTTTGGAAGTTAGGCAACCTTCTAACAGAATAATACATGAGACTATGTTCAGGAAGGTGGTGCAGGAGTATATATGTGTCCTACCTTGTGGCTGAGATGGGAAATAAAATTGCAACATCTGCTCAGCTCTCGAATTTTTTTCATCCACTCTGCAGCCTCAAGCCAGAAAAACCTTTTTTCCCTTCCAAAAGTGATGTAAAATGAAAGAGGGGAGATAATAAACCACATTCTCAGTCTCTTATTAGCACAAATTCTTGAAAATGACCGGAAGAGTGACTAAAGGTGAAAATAACTTGAAGAGAGTAGTCTTGACAATTATGTGAAAGGAAATTGAAATGCTCAGGGAACCCTGATCTTTCAAGGACACTCTGATGTCCTGAAGGAAGCACAAGTTCTATCCCAGGAGTGGCTCCTGTGTGCAGGGTGGTAGATTGGAGGAGAATAAGGATGAACTTGGAAGATTCTGTGCTCCAGCAGATCAGCAATCTTAGATGTGACAGCAAAATAGTGTTCAGTTCTTGTAATTGAACCTGTTAATTGTTAACAAAGGTTTTTAACTTTTCAGCTACTGCAAAATAGTCCAAGCAGGATTTTTGTTTGATGGGAGGAGGTAAGAGGTTGCTGTAATTCTTAATCGATTTTTAGAAGATATCACTGAAGTAAGGATGGGGCCAAACTGGAGTTCCATATCTTCCCTACTCCCAAAATGAAGGGTGGTTTCATTTCAGCATGTCTGCCCAGATTTGAACTTATTTAGAACCCACAGTGGGATTTAAATAATAATAATAATAATAATAATAATAATAATAATAATAATGGTAATAATAATAATAATAATAATAATAATAATAATAAGAAGAAGAAGAAGAAGAAGAAGAAGAGGAATTAGTAATGATTTTTTTTTTTAAAGTCATCCAGGGGCCTCTTTTTGCTTGCTTTTTGGATGTTATCCGAAATGGCAGAGCTCTTACAAGACCAGACTGCCTCCAAATGAACTTACAATCTTTCTGCTGTTGGGGCTGAATATTGGCTCAGTTGTTCATGGGATGCATATGCTGAGAGACCCAAACTTTTATCTCAGACCTGAACCTCTGAATGTCCACCTAATCCTGCTCCAGACAGAAACTGGCATATTATGGTTTTGGGCCAATTTTAACCTTTTAAAGTCCTGTTTCATTTTCTATGTAATGATGTTGCAGGCCTTCACTTAGCAAAGATGTGTAGAAACATTTCTTAGCTGCATTAATTCTAAAAGATTTTCAAACAGATCCTTATATTCAAGTTTTTGGTATTTGTATTGTCTGATCTGTGTGCTTGATGAACCCCCTGTGAAAAACGGTGCATGAAAATGAAAGGTAGGAGATGATACCTTGCCCTGTCCTTGGCTAGAGGTAATAAGGGAGCCCACAAGACGTCTGCTGTGATTTCACTGTAAACACCAGAAATTAATTCTGGTTTGTGGGTGGATGTGTCTTTCTCTGCCCTTCCCCCATCATTCCCCTTCCTTCCAGTTCTGCAAAAGGAAGTATCACAGTGAGCATTTCTGCAGAGGCTGTTCAGACTTGCCCAGCACATCTGTGCCGCCTCACGTGCTCCTGCCCACGCAGCCTCTGGGGCATCGGCACCCCTCGAGCTGTGCCCTAACCCCGTCCTTCTCCTGCTCTTTGCTGGGCTGCCCATCCAGGATCTCCAATCCCATAGGAAGGATGGAAGTTGGGAAGCCACAGCCCAGGATCTAATCCCATCTCTTGGCTGTGGGGATGCAACAAATTCACTGTCAGCATAAGCATCCTTTGCCCACGAGGTGGATATTTACATCTCTAAAGGACCTAGCACAAAAGAAGCAGAAGTCACGTTATTAAAGTATGAATTTAGTGGCTATATATGGAGAAAACTGCCTTCTGATGGTGGTTGGCTAGGGAGTTTATAGCCAACGACCAGAAGCACCTTTTCTTATAGACATGATACCTCCCAGATAATTAATATAATTTTCGAAAGTTGCCTTTATTTGTAGTACATGTTCTTAAAACTCCTGACAGAGACCCTATAATTTCAGGAATTAGTACAGACATGTATTAAGATTTAGTGCTTCTGTTATTGATTTAAGGACAAAAAGTTCTGTCACTGGTAGTCTTTGGGTGAAGAGATTTGGATGTGTACACAATCACTCAGTGTTGCTGCGCTCTGTCATTAATAGTTTGTGGGTGGTATTTTGTTATACGTAACATTTCTTTTACTAGATCTGGGAGTGCAGGACATTGGACTGGTTTTGCTGGTAAAATCAGGCATAGCTGTGGTATTTGGAATTATTCTAGACACAGTTAAGTCTTGTTGTAGCTGTACTTGCTGCAATACACAGCTGGGACTGCAGCACACCACAGAGGGCGAACAAAACTGGCCTTTTCTTAAAATGAGTGTGGAGAGACTCCCATAGGAAATGTTTTTGTTTTGTTTTTTGAAATCTGTGTGTGGCATAGGAAAGGAATGGGTGGAAGAATGATAACAAGAGAGAGCATGTCTGTGAGAGAGATAAGATTGAAAAGGGCTGGTAAGCAAAATGCTCAAAGTTGAACCCGTGTTTGCAAAATCGTGCAGCCTTTAGAAAAGCTGATGTTCGTTTGGTTGTGTAACTGTTACTGAGGTCCTGGAAAATCCAGCCCTCCAAATTAGCAAGATAAAAAATTGTGTTTAAAAATCCTTTAATAAGGACTCTACTTTCCATGTGTTAAAAGCCATGAAAACAAAGGCAGCCTTGCTGGGCACAGATTTTGGGAGATTTGTTTCCTTTTTATAGAGAAATGAATTCTGACTCTGTTTTTTTCCAGTGATTTATACATGAGCCCCATCTTGTGTGTTCCCTCCAAAACATCTCACCGGCTCTCGCAGCAAAAGGGATTCAGATGCTCTGCCAGCAGAGAGCTTCTTTTGCTTTAAATCCCAGCGAAAACCAGAATGGGTGACAGTGACTGATTAAATGGCTTTTGAAGTACAATATGTGCGTATATATATATATATATGTTTTCTATGTATATGTGTGCAGTAAATATATGTATATGTGTGTGCTTTAAGACTGACTAGGCCTCCGCCCTTGGGCTCTGCTTTCTATGATTAACCTGATTAGCATTGCAATGATAAATACCTGGTAAACGTCTGCCTTTGATCTAACCCGCCTGTCACTCAATAGTCTTTTAAACTGCAGGTTCCCTCTCTTTTTCCTGACATTCGTCATTGTCTTCCCTCTGAATGCCTTCCTTGCTGTTCCCAAAGGCAGGCCCAAAAGCACTCGGAGGGGAGATTGGAGTATCAAGTACCGCGCTCCAGCCTCGGAGGCAGCTGCCGTGTTCTAAAAGGTCTCTTTATTCTTTGCAGCCACGGCTTTGCCCGAAAAACAAATATTCACTTCCCAACCCCTTTATCTTCCGTGGAAAAAAATCCCCCAGAATAACAATAAGTTCTTCCCTCTTTCCAGCCTAGCCCGGTGTACATTAATACACCTTGTAATTGCTTGTCTCTATCGGTTTTAGTCCTTTGCCCTTTTTTGCTCCCTCTTTTTGTACTTCAGCTTCATCATTGATCCCATTCACTCTATTCCCAGCGCTGAAATCCAAGTCCCAGACGCCAGCAAGGAATACTCAGCCATTCATGACAAATTGAATGGCTCAATTTAAAGGGGAAGATAGCACCTCATCTACTGTTACCATTCACCGCAGTAATCTCCATCGCCCGCTCACGGGACACAGCGGCGTGTCCTGGGCTCCGGGACAGGCTGTGCTGATCATCTCTGCCTTGAAAGGACTCGAAGGAGCATTGCACATGACAGGGAGTCACCTTTCTGCCTTTGAAGGGTTTTTTGCATTCACAGCGAGACAATGGTCAACACTACTAAGAGCCCAGGAATGCCGTTCCGTTCACCCCCGCCCTGGCACGGTCCCAGCCCTCCTGCAGGAACACGCCAAAAAATAAGTCAAGGAGGCTGAAATAAGGCCAGATCCTCGGCTGGCAGGAATGTGCTGTCAGCATAAACACTTCTGCTATGGGATCAATGAGGATTCGGGGGAAAAAAACCAAACCAGAATTTTAGCAAATGCTGCACCAAGGCCTCGTCAGATTAAGTACACATCCCACCTGCTCCCGGGTAGCTCCTGATGGATGGACTCTTCCTTTGGAGTCTGGGCTGCAGAAAGAAGCCACACAGGGCATAAGAGCTGCCAGTGGTGCATCATTTACACCCGTGGTGCCAAAGTGTCCTCGGCTGGTCAAAATTATTTGTCAACAGTTGCTGTGGCCAGAAAATGGAGCTCTCAGCTGAACATGGATGCTCACAGGAAAGAGCCTGTGCTCCTTTGTGCTCCTTGAATACTTTTAAAAAAAAATTTCATGGGGCAACTGAAAACATCAACATCTTTTCTGCAAACTGAAAAAAATAATCTATTTATTGGTAAATTTTGACCATAGGGATCTAATTTTGGCTTTTCTCCGCTGAAAATATTCTTCTCACAGAATTTAACTGTATACTTTTCAGTCAACATGATTCCATTTTTCTCTTGTTAAAAAAGTCCAGGTTTTTTTTTCCATGTATCATTTGCGCAGCTGCATAACCTGAAGAATTGTAATACAGAATTTGGATTTGGTCTTCTTTTTCCCTGTTAACTTCATTAGCCATAGCATAGAGGACCATAAATCCCCATTTCCACACACATTGTCAGCAATGTGACTACACTGCATTACCAGAAAGGAGGCACTGAGTGGAGATAAAATTATATTGGTTACAAACATCAGTGCAGCACATTGATTTCCTGAGCTGCAAACAGTTGCAAGAACCATTCCGGTTTGATGTGCTTTGTGGTGGTATTATTCCCACTGGAGCAGGTTATGTCTTGGTGAGGTGAATTCCAGCCTTTTTCCAGAACCAGCTGTCCGCTGCAATCCAGCTCACAGATGTTTTGTTCTGCTGAGGAATATTAGGGAGAATGGAAATCAGTTCCAGGTCATATCCTTGTTTTCCAGGTGATAATGTCTCTCCAGGTCTTCTGATAAATTTTTTTTTAACTTTTTTTTCTGGCTACCTGATATTTTTCCTTACTTTCCCCAAAAGAAGAGCGGATTATTAGAAGCCCCATCTGCCTGCCAGTTGTCCGCTCGCAGCTCCCACTCAGTTCTGGCTATTGCAAGATGCAATGAAGCAACCAAGTCACAATGCAGAAATAAATGCTAATGCAGACCAGGGCTCTCCAGTAGGATGTTCCCATTAAAGCCCAGCTTCCAGGGCTGCAGAGCTCCAGCCAGATGAGTCTAGACTAAGCTGGGAGGCTTGGAGACCCTCAGCTTTCTGCTCTTGTGTTTCTCCATGAGAACATCTGTTTTAAAATAAGACTTTGGAGTACAGTGAAAGATTTTATGTTGCTAACTCCATGCAGAATCATCAGGGGACCCTGGAGAAGATTGACAGCCAACCAACCGGTGAAAGGAGGAAAGAAAAGGCTTTTTTCCCTACAGATTTCTTGTAGGTCTTGGTTTCTGCTGAGCTAAACACAACATGGAAATAAGTCTTTGTCAAAGTACCTTACTATCTCCAGCCGAAATCAGGAAATTATATTTTGGGAGAAAAACATATAAACATGTATTGACTAAACTTTTGTAAAGATTCAGGAATCTGGCTTTTGGATTTCCACCAGTTTGTGCTTCCTCCAGACCAATCTTATCCTCTACATCTCAGCACAGTTATTGTGTTTCGTGTAAGGAAAATGAAATGTCAGCAAGAGGTGTATGGGTCCGTATAGATCTCATCATTGCAAGCCCTAATTAGGTCTGGATGAGAAATCACATTGAGAATTACAGCATGCTGTTCAAGAATGTTGCTGTCTTGTTATTTTTCCTTGTTGTCAGTCTTTTGGGGTAGATACACACAGCTCACATTTGATGGCATTATTCTACCACCATGAGGGCTGGAAATGTATTTATTTATTGCAGCCTTAGCTAAGATTTTAAAGTAATGTTGTATCTTTCTTCAGTCGTAATAAAACCCTGAGACAAAATGCCTTTGGTGTACTAGTAGCTAGCCTGAGGCTCAACATCTCAGTTTTTACAAAATCACCACTTTTTCTTGAAATCCTCATTTTTTTCCCACCTCTTAGCTCAGAACTGAAATTGAAATAATTAAGCTCCCTTGAACTAGGTAACCTGCTCTTCCCATCTGAAAAGCAGAGACTGTGAGCCAAAACATTTATACGGAATTAGAGAAGACGTTCCTCACTCTAAGCTTTGTTTCATGTTGCAGCTCTGTGAGAAAGGAGAGGAGAGCCTTTTGAAGGACATGACCAATTTTCTTTTGATCTCTTCTTAACACAGAACTCGGTCTGAAGGCCATCCTCAGGCATCACAGACATGGCCAGCAAAGTGCTGCTTCAAAGGGTGGAGAAGATAAAATTAGAGCATTGCTTCATCTCTCTGTGCAGGAATGGTTTGCTAAAACCCGCTTCATGCCATCTTTAAATTAAATATAAATACAAAGAAAGGATTATTTAGTGAGGTAATTGAGGCTTTTTCTTGTGGGTAATTCCTGCATGTGCTTTCTGTTTAGCTCTTTTTGAGCTTTGGACAGAGTATCCTTGATTCTTGAATACAGAGACTGGAATGACTCTTCTAATCAAAGAAGGCCTTCCTAAAACACCTGACACAGCCCTTGCTCTGAACCTATTGGCACGTGGTGGGAATGATGCCTATCTTTAGGATGACCAGCTTGATGGACAGAGTCTGGCTGACGGAGGTTCCAAAGCCTCCCTGCTATTCTGTTCTAATTTGGTCATATATAGGGCATTAATATGCAGCTCTGTTGGTAAATCTAGCATTTAGATGAGTTGTCTTTGTCCCAAAATAAAGCTGTTCATATTACAGTGCTGCTAAGCCACCAAGGCTTACCCCTTCCCTGAGAAGATTGTGGTACCTGAAAGATTCCACTAATGCAAGTGCTGAAGGACAATCCAAACATAAAAACGTTAGGAAGAATCTCCATCATTTATAACAAAACCCTTTTTGCAGCCCCGTAGCTGAAGGGATAGCACTGTCCCCGTCCACAGCCAGCTTTATCTCTATCCTATCACCAGGATTATTTTTGTTAGAAATATTTTTGTCTTGTCTTCTGAAGTGAACTGAATGTGGACTGAAACAGCAGTTTGGACAGTTTCAGTTTCAGAAAGTTCTGCGGTTTCTCACCTGTGAAATCTTCCCTGTGACTGCTGAGATGCTTTGGGCACCGCAGGCGGCACTAAAGGCTCCTAATGGGTGGCGCTCATTAGGGCCTGGAAGCTGCAGAGAGCTGCTTTAACACACTGGCCCTTTGTAGGGCGAAAGCCAGGGGCTCAGCTGGTGCCTGCAGAATTAGGAACAATTAGAAATGCTTTAATTGAAGTCAACAGAGCCACCTAAACTCACCACATTTGAGGAGCCAGCACAGGCTGGGCAGCACCCACAGTTAACAAGACTCAGTGGCTGATTATGACTCACGAACTGAGCGGGAAAATAGAGAATTTTTGAACAATATCCCTTTTTGTGCTGTCAAATGCTGTCCCATTTTTACAACCCAGCAGGGAGATAGAGTTTAGGAGCACACAAAAGCCCTAGAAAAGGAGTTAGAGTTGAGGTCACATTTTCATAGCCACGCTATTGAACTATACCTCTGGAAGACAAAAGAGAAGGTGAAGTCCCAACATGTAGCTGTTGCTTAATGATGGTGCTGTCGGTCTGGGGAGGGCGGAGTTGCAGGTTGCTTAACAGTTTTACATTTTCCCATGGTATAATACCGGTGGATACAGTTGGCTGTAATTAAAGGGTTATATAAATAAGCCATTGGGAAACAAATTAATTTATTTCCTTGGTGGGGCTAGTTATGTAATTTGGGGCTTACACATTGATCTCGTTTCTCTTTGAAGGACTCAGCACCCCCCGCCCCCCAAACCTGGTCCTCCTCTCCCAATTGTTTTAAAATAATTTCAAAACACGTCAAGGAATGCAGATGTGAAATGTGCTGCAGCTTGAACTTCCTTGAAGCAGCAATGCCCTTAATGAGAAAAAGCTGGAGAGCAGAGTGAGACCTGGCTTGTAAAACAGTTTTATGGCAAGTTTAATACAAAAGGCCCTCGAATGGACAGAGCAGGGGTGCACAGAGCTGCACAGAGGTGTTGGTGCCACTGGGCCATGCTCGACAACAGCCCCCACCCACTGCCCCCACCTTTGCAGGGAGTGGGAGAATCCATCACCTGGGTCTCATCTGGGGCAGTTTCATTGACTTTGGGGATGCTCAACCTCTTTGTATTTACTGAGGATCTGGCCCAGTCCTGAGGATGGCAGAAGGAAGGATGGGCTGGTTCCTACCCCGAGCAGAGAAATTAATTGCCCTTCTCCTAGGAAATAATAAAGTGTCATTAAAAGCTCTGTTTTAAAAATCAGAGTATAGCCCTCTAGTATGTTTTCCTCTTATGCCTCTGTTTCTTTCATGAATTTCTAAGTAGCACCACTAAGCTGCTTTCCATTCTCTTCCCATATTTAATATGTAAGTTTTTTTCATTCTTTTCCCTACAAATGCAGGCCTCAAGCACTGGAAAATTTAAAACAAATTCCAAAACTTAAATTTTGCATACAAAGCTGTAGTACAGAAAACAAACAATTTCCATGAAGGCTAAATGTGCTAACAGCTATACTAATTTCCTGTAATAGACATAATTTTGGCTTCACAAGGAAAAAAGGCAAAAAGAAAAAGAAAAAAAAAAGAGGGAAAAGTAGAATTTAAAATCTTGACATAAAGACCATTGCTACACTTCAGACGGCTCTTCCAGTCTCCAGCTGGGAGATTCAAACGAGCTTCACCACCTGAAGGGAAGTGTAAATCTGTGATATTTCTGGTGCTGAATGAAAAGACATAAAGCATTAAATTAGTTATTGAACATACCTCTCCTCCTCTGACATAAATGCCCAGCTACAAAAAATCTCAGTCCTAATCTCTTGGACTTGCCATTCTGGAAGACCCTACTTGACGGAGAGGGGAAGGCAGTGCTGGTTTGCTTTGGTTTAGATTTTAAGGTTTCTGGTCTCAGGATAATTCCAACTCCTAGCTGGCTACAATAATTTCCTTTTAAACTTTTGCTTAATGTAGTGCAGTAACTTCACAGCATGTGCCTCAGGAATGAACATCAACCAAAACTGCTGATGGTGTTTATCTTACACTACAGGGAAGCCACTGATCAAAGCCGTGTATATTTTAATGAAAACTCTTCCCAGTGTGGCAGCTTCCACTGCCAGCACACTGCCAGTGTGTCTCTGCTAACACTGCTGAAAGAATAAAGGGGGACAATAAGTAACAGTCTGGAGGCAAATGTGAAGCCATCCAGCAGAGCTTCACATCACCAAAGTGCATATCAAGTGGAAGACTGATAAAGTTGTGCTGGAGCCCAGGCTGTGTTTGTCTCTGGTGGATTCTGAAGGGAGTGAGACCCATTGTGTGCTCATAGAGTGCCTGTCATTTCAGCATTTTGGAGGGTAATGGCTTTGATTTTCAGATTCTAATCGGAGACTGCAGAGAAGAGGAAGAAGTTACTGTGAATTAATGAACAGGACCATGGTGGGTCGGGCTCTTTTGTGGGGGTTTGGTTTTTGTGGGAGCTCCTGACTGCCAGCATTGGATTCTGTGTGTGCAGGGTAAGAGGCACAAAGGTTCAGCCCCTGATTCTCCTCTGACTTTGTAGAAGAGCCAGGCACACACCGTTGGTGTCTCTGCTTGCCGGTGTCCACAAATTGCCTTGATGAACTTCTTAGTAATGAAGTTTTTGGCCCATTCCACCCAGTCCTCTCCTCAAGCTGAGCCTAAGGAGCTCTGTTGTTTCCTTGATGAGGTTTCCAAAGGCACCATGGGAATATGCAGAACACAGGCAATGTTAATACGCACATGAGTGGAACAACATGATATTAGGCATTTATGGGGCTGAGATTGGGACTTGTGAGATTAGAAATGGTGGTTTCCTGTAAAAATCACTTACAAATTTGGACAAATTGCTTAAACTTGCTGTCCTTAATGCTCAAAATTACCTAAACATCTCCATTAATCCATTTATCTTCACGAAATTTAACTTTAATCATACTTAACTTCAATCATACACTCGTGTCCCAATTATGCTAATAGCACTCAAGTACGTACTTGAGTGTCTCACTGGCTGATGTTCTTCTGAACTGCAACTGCAGTTCTGTGTCTGCCATTTCCAGGGATGTAGTACTTCCCCTGGAGGAGGAGAGCAAGCTAATGTGGCTGACGAGGAACTGCAGGATTGCTCACATTTGTTGGAACTTTCAAGAAACTGGCCTTGTCTTGAGGGCCAAAGACACCTTTTTTCCTCTTTTTTTTTTTTAAGATCATGTATAGAAAATTATTTTTAAATAAGTCACTAAGTTTTTTCTTTAAAAAAATTACTGAGCAACAGATTCTGGATCTTCAGTTGAAGAATTGAAGTTCTTTAAGTTACTGCTTCAAGAAAAAAGAAAAGTCTTGGGATACTAATCTTCGGCTCTTTATTTGCATTCTTGAGACTCAAAATGACTTTAAAGTTTTTATTGAAAAATCTGGGAAATAAAACCGCCCTTTGTCTCATGGGTCAGGTTTCAGCAGAGCCTCAATCTGGCTGCTGGCTTTTGAACCTCTGAAGATGCTGCTGTGCTTGGACTCGGTGTGACTCTCCTCTTAGGAGAAGAGTAGCATTTTAAGTCATGTACAGGATGTGTTTTTCTACTTGCTGCGGAGATTCTGCTCACAAAGGAAGGGCCAAAAATATTTTGAGCAAGGTTCTATTAGTTTACATAGCTGATGAAAACTCGAGGCCCTGTTTCTTTGTGGAAATAGTATCCACTATCCATCACAACAGCCCATCTAAGACGAGTGCTGAATCTCTCCTTTGGCAGCCATTTTGTTAAAGCTCAGCCTCACAGCGAGGTGAGAAAATAAATTGAAGAGCCTTTGAGGAAATTTCTGGGGATTGTATGCAAGCTCAGTATCTTTATTATTTTTTTGCTGCTGCTGGCTGGGTCTCTGGTTTTACATGTCTGTTGAAACAGCACTATGAGTTAAGCTGCTCACGACTCCTGGGTATCGCAGACGAGGAGCCTGCTGGGGCACTGAGCAGCACTTTAGCAATTCCCAATGAAATCTGAACTTTTGATCTTATGTCCTTTGAAAGGGGATGGTTTTTCAATTCACAGCAAGTCCTGCACACCTATTAGCCATGGGCAGGTGTGGCAGTGATACAGATGAGCCATTGCCTTCCTAGGAGATAATTCTCACGTGCATCTTGTTGTGCAGGTAGCAAGAGAAGATGCATCCTCAGGAAACTAGAAACCTTGCAGGACGTGTTATTGTCCATCAGCAGCAAGCAGGACTGCCTGTGTGCAGTACAGGTAGGACAGAACTGAAACAAGACAAGGAGAAAATCTGCAGAAGCAAAGCTGCCTCTAAAGATCCTTTTAAATGTGCAGCACAGGAGGGAACAAATGCATACTGATTATGATGAAACTTTTTGCTTCCTGTAGTGTCTGGCATTCTTTAATATGTCCTGATGGCTTTGATTTCCTCCACTCCACTGCAGCATCAAAGAGTAAATAGGTTGAATGTTGCCCAGTTTGGTCATTTGAACAGCGTCCTTTTTAACCTTCTTTTCTTTCTTCCTTCCTTCCTTCCTGCCTCCCTTTCTTGGGTAAGGTTTTGCTTTCAGCTGCTGCACCAACACAATGCTGTCCACATCTGGATATGTCACGGGGGAGACGAGCTCAGTGCCCAGAGAACTTTATTGCTGCAGAGAACCTGGCAGGACTCATCACACCTGGTGGCAGACACCTTCCTGTGGCAGGTGCAGGTAAAGGACAAGGACCCAGGTCTTGAGACATGTCTGGTGGTTCTGAACACTGCAATGTTTTGAAATCAATTTTCCAGCTGTGGTGAGCCCCGCAAATCTGAAACAACTTTTCCTCTTTATTTCCTTGAATATACTACAGGTCTTCTCTCTTTGTTTCTTCAAACCTTTCAAGAGCTCCAGCCTGTCCACGCTTGTTTTGTACTACAGAGTGCTTAGAAAATAGAGATGCTCTAAGTAAGTAGGTAAATTTTCTTATTTCTAATCAGGCATGTTCTCCTGTGATAGGTTTTGGTATATTTTCCGTTTTGCACTGTATTTTCAGGAGAATCCCACACCAACTAAAACATCAATCTATTTAAAACACAGCTAATGAGTTTTCTTTGTCCTCTGTATCATGCTGGAAAATCCCACCTGATCCCTAATTAACAAATTGATTTATTAAAAGTATAACTAATGGCCTCCCTTTGTCCTTTTCTTCCAGCTGCAGAATCCCACCTGATCCCAAATTATCACATTGATTTATTTAAAATTAAAATACATGCTCTGCATAGTTTCTTTATCATGCCTATCAGTGAATGCCTCAGACATATGTTCCAATTAAGTGCTGATTTTACCCCTCACAGACCAAATACCTTGAGAGAAAAGCAATTGTTTAAAACGCCACATTCTCCCTCCAGTGTTCAAATGTTTGAGTATCCTTACTATTGAGGTCAGTATGAAGTCACTTGATGGCGTCTTAGAGGATCAGCCTTGCAGATCCATTCCAAGAAATCACCATCCCACTGGTGTGAGTGGATCTTGGCAGGTCCATAAGCCTCGTGCATCCAGTGTTTTGCCAGATAATGCATTTTGCTCCACAGCACTGCCAGTCTCCAGTGGTGCTCCTACCTCACACAGAATGAACAGCTAGAACAGGGGGAGCAGAGCAGGAATTGATTTGCCTCCTGTAAGCAGCTTGTGGCAAGTCCAGCCCAGTTTGGAAGTGTGTGCATGAATAGCAAGAGCTCAGGAACACCACTCATCAACAAGATCTGACCTTGGGCTTGCAAAGACATGAATACATCTGCAGGCAGCACGAGGCCATTGCATCCCAGTATGTAAACACTGAGGTATCCTTGGCCCTCTTGCCTGCAGTGCTCCACAAAAACAAGCAGTGGGTCGGTCACTTACGGCAGGCAAAGCCCTCAGAGAGAGGAGAGGAGCTGAGGAATAATGGGCTGGTTTGGATGAGGCAAGAGAGAACGACACAGTCTCTGGCAACAAGGATGTGTGCTTACTGGTTGGGTGAATTTCTTGCATGAAAAGGAACAGCAGGGAAGTGTCCCAGTCCCTGTGCCAGCCAGCCAACCTCCTTGGAGCACAGGACAGACAGCAGGGCCCATCTCACGCTGGGAACCACTCCAACACACATCCCCTTTTCCCTCTGAGCTGTCCCTGAAGCCTCACTATTTCTCTGGTCAATAAAAAAGACAATCAGACTGAATTCAAAAGGAAAGAAAGTACCCAGAGGCTGCTTGCCCCTTCTCTCACAGACCTCGCTCCTAAGACTGGCTCAGTAACCCCACAAAGGTAACCTGGTAACCCTACAAGCTCTCGAAGCTCTCTCTGAGCAGTGCAGTGCAGACCCACCACACCAGAGCTGAGCAAAGCTTGAAAAAGGACCTGAATGAGACCCAGCCCCTCCACAAAAGGAAGTTTGAAGCAGTGTCTACAACAAAGTACCTGAGGTGTCAGCCTGCCTACAGGAATGCTCCCGAACTTTGGGATGTAGGCCCATGTTAAAGTGTACCGGTGTTCCCCAAGGAGGGGTGGTGATCTCTCTAGGGCAGCAAGAGCCTGCTTTTGTCTTCCAGACCCCCACTCAGGTTCCCATAACAAAGCTATAGCATGTCTGGCTCCATGACTTAATTGAGTGGTAAGCCCTTTATTTCACTTGGCCAACATCTCCTCTGGCTACCATCCTGATAGTGAGAGTTCTTAGTCGATGCTATCCACTTTCTACACATCTCCCTTCCAGCCTCCTAGAGCCCCACAGGTTTGTTTCTTTAACATGTGGTCCTGTACGCAGTTGTGTCTGTGAACAGGAGTGCAGCTGCACGCACCAGGCAAAAAAATGCCCCAGTCTAAAATTAAATTATTGAAAGGGAAAAAAAGAGCTTATTTAAAATCACCATGTTTCTTAGCACAGTTTGGAGCAGATAAGGCACTTCATTCTAATTCCAAGTATGAGAAGAGTGGCATCCAGCTGCTTACCCTTAAAATGTATTTTCCCTGCTCCCTCCCTCCAAACAATGTGTGCACGTCATAGATCAGATAGGAGAGAAATGGGAAGTTCCTCTTTTCGTACGGGAATTTAGACACCTGAATTCCCATCACATTTGTCTTACAACACCAGGCTTTGCCTCCATCCGCCCCTGTTCACCCTGCGAGGCTCCTGGCCAGCCCTCCTGGCAGGCAGCTCTTTTGCATGTAGTTATCCCACACTGAGCCAACTGGGAGACCTGGAAGCCCCGGATCCACGGCTTCCTTGCCTCAGGGTTTCAAACCCACAGCTTGTACCGGGATGGGTTTTTTCCCAGCCCCATCATGAGTGGTGCCATTGTGCTGAAAGAAATGATTAGAGCTGAGAGGGGGAAGTAATCATGGGTGATGAGGGATGCTGTCTGGGAAAGGAGGTGTAGGAGACACCTTGTTTTGGTTTCTTCCCTCAGACTGTTTCCATATTTTGTCTAAAGATGATTACATTTGAAACTCATAATTATTTTCTGGAGAAGGGATCTTTCCTCTCCAGGCAGTTAGAGTCCTTCCCAGATTCCCTTCTGGTCTCTGTAAGACCCCTCTTCCTTCCTCCAGAGCCCAAAAACCTCAAGAAGAAGACCACAGGTGCCACCAACAAAGACTACCTGTGTGTGTCCAAGAACCTTTGTGGGTGGTTGAATTCCCACTCCAACCCCTGGGTGTGGGATACTTGTCTGTCATTGCGCCTGACAAATGATGGGTTACTGTTGATTAAAAAAAAGTCCAAAAGTACGAAAGAGACCTTTTCTATGAAAATTTCTGTTTCATCAGTCATCCCCTCTTACCTTCCATGGCTGTATTTATCTCACAGAAGTGAAATCTACACAGAAGATGCTAAAGGAAATGCATGGCTGCCAAGCCAGTTACTCCACGTATTATCTTATCGATCTTAAGTGATATTTCCTTGTTTGTCTTTTATATTTTTCCTTGCTGCAGCTTTGCGCAGCCCTTTTTTCTAAATTCCAGGTGGTGAGTCCAGAGAAAGGTAATGTCTGTTATCCAGCAAACCACATCTTCGTGGAAGATTGCTTGGAGGGTATTTGATACTCTAACATCAGAGAGAAAGTATCCAAATGAAACCATAAGTAATAACCAGTAGCTTTAGAGTAATGAAACCTTGAATTTCTTCTCACCTTTGTTTCTGGCAGCTCAGCCCCGAGAGTGTGATGTCTTTATCAGATATCAGTTCTTTCAGACCAGCCTATGTTTTCAGCCGTGGTCAGTCTCTGATGCGCAGCAGGAAATTGTATCTCTGCCCTCTTGGCAGCCCATCTGTGGGATAATGCAAATCTCATGGATCAGATTTTCACAAGAAACACGAACTTTTACAGTTCAAAAAATATTAAGTATTTTCTTGTTGGGTCAACCTCCCTAGAAATCAAAGAAAAAGCATTTTTCAGGCAGTTTATTTAGCCCCAACAGTCCAGCCACAGTGATATAGGAAATTCACAATGGCATTCCCACCCTCAAAGCTTATTCACTGTGAGACTTCAATTCCAGATACTGAAATTTCCCCAGAGCCTGGAGACATTTGGAAAGGGGAGTTCAGCTGTGCTGAACAAATCCTTTATGTTACCACATCAGCAGTGATGAAAGCACGTAGGCAAATCAGTGCTTAGTAAATTACTGTTGTACAGATTACCTGGCTTGGTTCCACCATGTTTGAGCAGGCAGCATGTTCTTCTTGCCTCTGGAAGACCCAAAAAGAAAGGCTGCTGATACTTTCTTTGAGCTCAGTGAAAATTTTTGGAGCATGAAGTATGCTCTCCTGTGCAGTCATCTAACGTTGCTCCAAACTGCAGCACCTGAGTGCCATGGGTGAAAATAGATTTCACACACCTACTTTGTGCATCTTCCAAGCCCACAAAAATGCCAGCTTCTTTTAATAAACTGATGATACTTGGGAACAGGTGTTTCAAAGCTGAGAAAGCTCCCTCTGGGAAACAAACCACAAGATTTACTCGGTACCAGTTTGCTTGGTTGGAACCTTTGTGATCTCTGTTCAAGGCTTGCCTTCCTGGTCACCTTTCTCTTTCACGTGTATTTCTGCTGGTGCACAGGTGTCTCTGTGAGCTCTGTCACTGTGGTGTTGGAATGCTTAAGCCTATTTTTAGGATATATCCTCATTTTCCAAGTGAGGAAATGGACTACAGTAGTCTGAATATTTTGCCCACTGTTGGTCAGGAGATGTGTGGTACAGACTAGACCTGGGCTCTTAATTTCCAGCAAAACAGCTTTTTGTAACGTTAAGGTAATGGAAAAGAGGAATTTCTGCTGCTACCACATAATTAGGAGATATTAGGAAATGGGAAAGCAGTTAAAGATGCAAGCAGAAGCATCTATTTTCCGTTCCTTTGGGACTGCAGATGCATAAAATGCCTGCATTCCATTGCACCTTCAGAATCATGGTCATTTCATAGGTGTAACCACTTATCTTCCCACAGGTTTGATGTCAGTAAAGTAGTTTAAGATCTTCAGATACAAATTGTTTTCAATCAAAGCATAATGAATAAGTTTCTCTGGTGCAAAGCATGTCGGGTTTCATCAAACTAACAGGAAAAACTGGCTTATCATCATCAATGTACCAAATAAGGGCACATCCCACTTTGTTTCCAAAGCTACAAAGTTTTGGGTTGTCATGTTGTGTTTCAGTGGAAAAAAAAATTAATACAGAGCAGTAAATCCCAAGCCAACACCCTCCTGGTGGCATTGTGGCATCTTCTCTAAAGAACTAGTAAATCTATTTGGCCCTCATGCAGATGGTTCAGCTTTGTCTGAGAGAGTTCTGGACCTGTTTCTTGATGGTTCTTGACACTGAGCCCTCCACCTCAGGAAGCAAAGAAACTTTCCTCCCCAGCAAACATTATCACTGGACCCAAGAAAGCTGTGCAGAGTCTTCCATGGGAGGGTAGAGAGCCCTTTTAGCAGGTTTCTTAGGGTGTCCCCAGTTATTCTACAGTGAGTAAATCACCAGAGAATCACAGGGATGCTGCTGGTGGCAGATGTGCTCTGACACTGCTCACCAGTGAAAGAAAAAAAGTGACATGGTCTGCCAAAGAACCAGGACATGGTCTGACAGTGCTCTAGATTGTCAAAGAGCAGGAGGGGAACCCGTGCTCTATCAGCAGGAAAAGGCATTTCTTCATTATCAGAGGGTAGAAACCAGTCCCATTATGTTCTCTTCTCATGTTTTGAGCAGAGCGTTGACAAAGGAGTGGATTTGCCCCAGAGCAGTTAAAACCAAAAACCCAAGAGGTCCTCTCCACAGGCATTTTCCTGGCATTCTCTGACATGCAGATTGGCTGATAGTATCACCATAACAGCTGTTATCTCAAATGTCTGCCTCCAGGCAAATTAAAAGTAAAGAAAAGCCAAAACACTTGAAGAGATGAATATAGGAGGCATTTGCCAGTAATTTGCTGGCCCTGGATTGCCTGCTGTCAGGGGTAAAACAAGCGTGTTTGCTTTATAAGAAAATTACAGAGCTGTCATCCCTGCAGCTCATACACACGGAGCAATGGAGAGCAGCACCACTGCCAGGGCTGAAGGCTAAAGGATTGTTTTTCCAGCCAGAATCTGAAGCAGCCTTTCTCAAGGATATTCCTGAGCCTTGCTGCCAGGGAGCAGCAGGAGCAGGGCTGCCCCCGCATGAGGCCAAGGAGAAGGGACCCCCCTGCAAGCAGTGCACGAGCACAGCTGCTGCAAACATGGCAAGTGCATGAAGTAGGTCCAGGGTCCACCCTGGGGCCCCAGCCAGGAGCAGCTGGAGATGGAGTACAAGGTCTAATTTTGAATAGGCTCCAGCCATCATCTCTGAACTCTTGGACATGTTCCTTTGATGCAAAAGCTCTGAGCTGGGAGATGCTGCTTGCACAGATTCCTCCCAGCCAGCTCCCTCAGAGGCATGCTGGTTTCAGAGTGAGAGCCACGGAGCTTGGTGGGGTAGCCCACAGTGCCAAAATGTGCCTGGGTTGACATCAGGTGCAGGACTGAGCTAACACGGGTGCAGTTCGTGTGCTGGATAACTTGGAGGGCAGGAAGAGAAACCTGGGTCTACAGGGGCCTGTGCTATTGAGGGATATTCATTTTTCTCATGCTCTAGGTAAGAATGATTCTTCTGAAACGGACCAACAAGGTTGTGAGGTGACATGTCAGCTTGGGGCAGTGGGTGCTTCACTCTGGTGAGAGAACTGAAGTCCACACCTCTTTGATGCAGCCACAGAGGCTTGAAATGTCCAGCCTATGAAATGTGTTAAAGATAATTTAAAGAAAGTTCTCTGGGCCAAGCTGAAGTCAAAGCCTCTGAGTGCTTGTCAGAGCTCTCAGTGACGGAATTAAAATGCCACTAGCAGTATTTGAGCTTTTAGAGATGGGGTGAGAGAGTAAGATCTGTTGTTGTCAGTCCAAAGAACGTACTGACCTCCACAAGAGAAGACCCACAAGTTTATAGGAGGTTCCAATGCTGAACCATTCCATATCTCAGTAAAACTCTGCCTTTATAAAAATAATAACTCCCTACTGGATTGTTATCCCTTTAAATTGTGTTCACATGAATCAAGCCTGGCTTCTGCATACTTCTGACAATGCTGGAAGTACAATTACCACAGAAATCTGCAATATTTCAGTGGGAAGGGGGTACTACTAACCCTAAAGCTCATATTGAAAATCCATCTGCCTTCTGATTTGAGGCTAAGGCAGGCCAAGAAAGCCCCATGGGCCTTAGGAAGAGAAGTACCAGGGGAAGGGGAAGAGAAGGTCATCTTGGTTTTGTTGGAGAGGGAAAATGAAAGCTTTACAGGTATTTGGGGAATAGGAACGTCACCATTTCACTGATGTAAGATAAGAGTCTGTAACTGGGATGCTTATTTTAATATTCAAACCTTTAACATTACAGAGTTCTAACCAGGGCAGAAAAGATGTCCAGGAAAGGCTATGAATTGTCAAGATTTAAGATTAAATTCAAGAAGCAGCAATCTAGATAAAACAATGGTTCGGAAGTGAGCAAATCCTGGTTTGGCTCCTGCTTCTGACCCTGCTTTTGAAAATGTCACTTTTATTCTTTGTATATGTTTCTCAAGCCTTTAGCATCTGTTTTGCATTTGCAGAAGATCTTCCCACTCAGGGTGCACCTCCATGAGCACTTCCATAGGCCACAGAAGGGGCTAGCTCAGACCAGGAGCAAGCTCTGGAAGTGAACCTGCCACCCTCCTGCTCACAGTGCCTGGGTTCACAGGCCAAGCAGGGCACAGCCTTGTCCCACCACCCCGGGCTTTGGGCATCTCTGCGGGGACAGAAACAGCCAAGATGGAGCTGGTGAACTTGAGTAAATTCCCACGGAAAGTCGAGCATAGCCTGGTGACGTGCCACACTTCTAAATGTCTCTTTGTGTCACTGAGGCCTTTCCAAGAACTGAAAGGGACCCGTGTGGTTTGAAATGGCAACCGAGGGACCTGCCCTGGGAGCCACCTGTACAGTCACCTCATCTCAGTCCTTCCTGTGACTGGTCCCTTGGCACTCACCAGGAAGGAACATTGGTGAATAGCACTTCCAGGAATGACATTTCCCAAAGAAAAAGCCCTTTCCCTACCCTAAAAGTTAAAATTCTTTGTTGCCATTCCTGGAAAGTGATCCAGTCTAAAAAGTCCTGGCTGTGCTTACGAGGGTATGAAAACAATCACTGTGGAAGCTGTTAAAACAAATGTGGCAAAGCTTTAAATTCGGGAGTGTGGAACTCTGGACATTACTAGCATTTTGTAGAAGTGCCCTGCCGCACTTTCTTACAAAATTGTTTGTGAAACTTTGAGCAAACTTAGGCCATTTGACTCCTTTGGTTGGAAATAAGACAGAACGCTGTGGTTCTTGCTTTGCAATTGCAAAATTAAGGGAACAATTGTACTGGTGTCCTTTTAAGTGTTTGGAATTGCACTTTACTAAGTAAGGTTCAAGTGAGATTTAAGTAGAACTGGAAGAAATTCTGCTCACTGTTTTGTATGACTTGTGAAATGTATACAGATTCTGTCTGCATGTCTGTGCTACATTCTGTGGGAAATATTTGAACTGCTGGGTCTGCAACCTGAAGGAATAGAGAATTTTAAAGCATATATTGCTGAATATTATGGGAAGCACATACCATAGGTTTGCTCAAACTCTGTCCTTGCTATTTGCATTGGAAGCCTTGCATAATACAGGAAATGCTAACAAGCTGTATCTCTCAAAATTACAAGCAAGACACTCTTCCAGGTTCAGGTAATTTGGGAACAAAGTCATGGGCATAATTCATGATAGCATATTTAAAAAGGTGACAGAGAGAGTAAAAGAAAGCTTTGATCTTATTATCTTCTGCATGTTTTTAGTGCACAGCACCTGTCCAGAGCTGTGAGGGCTTGCACAGCTTGTAATGTATTGATCAAACTCTCTGCTGGGCTAAGAGAACATGGCTCCATTGCAGTCCATGCATCTGGGCCAGTTCCCACCACTTTTTCTCTGAAATGAAGCAAGCAGTGCAAGGAAGTCAAAGTTGCCTTGAAAAATCTCTTTTTTTTTTTAGAAATAATAATATTCGCTAATCAACAACATCCAGCCCCCGTTTTGTCTGCCTGCAAACCCTTGCTCTTAGCATCTCTGTGAGACTATAAATTGATCTTTGTAACATGTCCAGAAGATTAAAAATAATCCAGGCCCTCACAGAACACAGAAACACATCGCTCGTTCCAGAATTGAGGGGTCCTCAGGGAGGTGCTGCTTTAAAGTTAAACCAAGATAACTTTAGCATGAGTGTCGCAGCAATCTGAACTGTGCCGTGGTCAGAAGGTGATTCCTTGGGAATCACTTTCCTGAAGTTTCATAGATATTGCCAAAGAGAGTTTTTTTAAGAGAACAAAGTTGGTTTTTCTTTGCATTGAAGTATTCCCAGGAACTTGCTGGGTGGAATGAGTAGAGGCCACATCAGCTGCAGAAGCAGAAATTTCATTTAATATTGGGTTTGCATGGCACAGTGTAACACTTCCATGGTCTCCAGGGACTTGTAAATACCTCTAGTAGTTCATGTGCCAGAACATTGATGCTGACTGCGTTTTCAGGTCTGATGTTTGATTTCTGTCTCTTCAGCCAAGCCAGATCAATGCTCAGCAAGGGATTTATGGGTGTTCCAGGTGCTGTCAGCCAAACCACGGTGCTCTGAGGTTCAAACAGCACTAAAGAACCAAGCTGCAGAGCACCACAGCACCTGCAGCTGCCTCAGGTGAGCACCATTGACTCAGCTTTTGTCGCCAGCAAAGGGGCAGTCACTGAGCACAGAGAAGCTGCCTTTTGGCACCTGAAGCTTTTGTGCTGCCCTTGGGGGTACCACGACTCTGGGCCATGCTGTTCAGAGCATGAAAGTTTGTGCAAAGCCCCTGAGGTTCATTGTCTTCTGGGGAAAGAAGGGTGACAGGATTACAAAGACATTCAGAGCTTCTGCACGCTTCTGCCACAGCAGCTTTTGGGGTCTGAATAGGTTTTTGCTGCCTTTGAATGCAGTTTCTCCCCTCAAAAGAGCAGCAGATAGCAATCATCCATCTTCCAATAAAATAAGCAAGAATTTGGAGCACTGCTTCTGGGTTAAAGGAAAACATTTGATTTTATTAGAAAACTTAACTCTACCTCTCCTCTGAAAACTGTTTCCAAAAACATCCATGCACAAATCCAGCTAGCATAGTCATCCCTTTGCACAGCAAGCCCTTAGACACTGTTTTCCTTCTTCCAGATGACTTTCGTAGCCCACCTGGGAAATAAATTACTGGGCAATGCTAGAGTTAGTAAACCTACATACAGTCATAAAAGTTCAAACCAAGTGTGATCATAAAGTACTTATGGGTCAGTAATCACACCCTTAATTTTCAGAAATAGAGTAGATGGTATTATCTGGAGAAAAAGGTCCTTCCTTTTTCTTTCTAAATATCCTGTTGTAAGCTAGTAATAAGTATAAAAATTAGGACCTGGCTGAATACTTGCTGAAGCCAATCAAAAGTCTTTACTTTATTCCAGGGCACTTTGGTGGAAACCCTTCAAACCTTTCTATTCAGAACAGCACCTATGTCATAAGCACTTCATAAAGTCCCAATTAAATTGCCCCATTCCATGGGACACAGCTACAGCCTTGAAGGTAATCGTTTGCTTAAATGCTTTGCAGAATCAGGGTGCACTTTGAGCCAAGCATAGACCTAAAATCTATGTCAAACAGCTTTAATATTTAGCAGGCCAAGCTGTTTGTCACACAGATCTTTTGCCATTTAAGTTGTGGTATTGGTTTGAGCTTTGGAAAAAAAGGTCTTCTAGCATGTTCTTCCAAAAATGATATCCAAGAACACTGGCTGGAGGCAGCATGGGGGATTCTTTCAAAAGCAGGCTTTTGTAGAAAGTGATTTAGTTCTGAGTTCTCCTGCTTTGCTCTCAGGTTGTGCTGCTGCTGTTGTGTGTCTGAGTCCCAGTGCTAGAAATAAAAAGGTCCAGATAATCATGACACCAAGAAAAGGCACAAAGCTGCACTCTGCTCCTGGCGGCTTTTCTTTACACCTCTCTTTTTCCTCTGCAGTTGAGCAGTCTGAGCATGTTCCAGTGGCTCTGCACTCCCAGTCCACCTGCAGCAGCCAGGGTCAGCCAAAGCAGGCTCTCGAAGCCTGGCTTTCCCGCTGGGAGTTTCTCACAGCACGAGCAACCTCCTTTCCAGCAAATCACAGGTGTTCTCCACATGGCGTGAGCAGGTGAGAGCACGACTTTGCCAAACCATGATGAAGTTTGGTAGCTGAAACACAAAATCCAAGTTTGGCCTGAGATCTGAATCTGGCTCTCTGCTCCATCTCCGCTCCGAGCCAAATCAAACTGCAGCACATCATGAAAACCAAACACTGCCGTGCTCTGACCGTGTAAGATCTGCATCCAGCTCCAAACTCCGAGGAGGAACCTCCTCTGTGTGTGTGTGTCACAGTGGTGCCAATGCCTGACATGTTAGGTAGGAGTGGTAGCACCCTGAGAAAAGCTCAGACACCTGAAAGCATGCCCCTAAAATTCCATGGGGAAGGCACTAAAATGCTGTGAATCCATTGGAGGTGCAATGAAATTGCTGCTTCATGTAGCTTAAAAAAAACCCCAAACCATGAAAGAAATACAAAAGCAAGATTAATGAGTGGTTCAAGTTCTGGGGCAAAGCACGTCCTTGCCTTTTTGGCTCCTAGAATCTCTTATTATTAGTTTAAGAGCTGCCAGCAGACAGAGTAATTCATCCAGCCCACCTGTGCTTTTTTTATTGGGGGGGAAATGCAAAGGATGTCTTCTATATTCTTCAGGAAGTGTTCCTCGCCATGGAGGCAGCTCTGCTGCTCCCTCATGAGCACTCTCGGGCATCTGCGGTGTGCCAGCCCACCCAGGCCATCCTGCTGCCCAGGTAATCCCATATTCTCTCTTGTGCTCTTGTTTTTGTTGGTTTTTTTAGTAGTGAAGGATTTAAATTTTTCTTCTTATGTGTTTGGCACTTCTGGTAGAGCCTTTGACATGGAAAAAGGCTCGTCTTTCAAATGCCTGTGGCACTCTCTGTGAAAGGTGATTTTTAAAAATGCATTTTATTTTGCTTCCTGGCAGTGATATCAAAGGAACAATCAGTGCCTGACGTGGAGCCAACAATTTATTTCCATTATCATAAACAGAAAACAATGGCATGCTGCCTTATTAGTTATTCACTTTCCAAGTCAACAGACTCAGAGGGCTGGGATGAGATCTAACCAGAGATATGCTTTGATGTTTTCAGCTTGGAGAACTGGTCTCCTGGCCAAAATGCTGAGTGATGCTGGTTTTGGAGGGAAGAAGGGAGGGAAGAAAGGGCAGAGGGAAGGGAGAGAATCTCTGAGAGCGCAGGGGGAGCTACCGGAAGGGCTGGGTGCATGTGGCATGTTTGTGGCTGTCTCTAAGAAGACATTGGAAGGTGTTCATGGTCCTTGGCAGTCCCACACCAGAGGTGACAAAGAGCAGGAGATGGGCTGATTTCAGTGCAGTTCCTGTGATTTATACCCACGGATTATTTAATCCAGGGCACACTCAGGGTCTGCTACTGTGCTGCAGAACTGCCGCTTCTGGGGGGTTTGCAGCGTGTGCTGTGGGAGCTGATGGATCCAACCCAAACCAGATGTGCACAGCAGCCCTGGTGCTCGTCCTTCTCTCCCAAGAGCAAGCTCTGAGTCTTCCAGCTCTGTCACATAAACAGTGCTTTGTGGGGAATGCTGCTGGGAATAATGAGTAGCAGCGTTTGTCACAGTACTTTGTTGTTCTAGCACTGGGCTCACATGTGCAGAGCACTGCAGGAGGGGAGACTCCTCAGCAGAAGCAGGAGTGTTAAACTGCTTGGAAGTGTTTTGTTATGCATGCCTAATGGTACAGAGTATTTATGGGACACTGTCTCACAGGAAGGTCTTGTGGGTGGGGATAAACATGAAAGGTAAATATCTGATATTTTTCTATATAGAAAACTGTGATCAACTTCCTTCTTGGTATCATGATGTCAACAAAACCCCCCAAAAAGGCACAGGCTCCTCATTAACTTTAATCCATTTCACCAGCATTTCTGGAACAATCATAATGTCTGTGTTGTTTAATAAAGTAGAAAGCCTAAATGTGAGGCAAAGTAATTGATCATTTCTTGCATATTAATCCTGTCTCTCATGGACAAGCCACCCCAGTTGTTTTGGATTCTTTTCTGCATGGACAAGCCACCCCAGTTGTTTTGGATTCTTTTCTGACCAAAATACAAACACATCAAGCCCACTTTTGCTTTTCTCACAGATTTGATGCTGTAAACTGTCCAAGTGGTTTATAACAGTGTCCAAATTAACAGAGATCACAGGAACTGGAGTAGATTGTTTGCTCTAGTGGAGGACTGCCTGTGCTCTGTGGGAGATATGTACCTGCTCCCTACCTGTACATCTTTATTTTAAGGGAATTTCTGTCAGGGTTCTTTAAAAATGTAAGAAGACTTCAGATTTCTCCAAAGCCAAAAGAAAACTTGCCTTGCTCAGGAGAAGCAAGATGACCTGAAACCTGTTTTAGCAAAGGTTTTGCATGGTGACCATAAACAATTATATTTCAGGTGACCAAATACAGGACAGAAAAATGAAAATACTTGTTAGGAAGCAATGTGTCCTCTGAGCGAAGATGTTCAGTCGTGGTTTTGGGGTTGTTGTTGGCAGCCAGACCCATTGTTATCATGGAGGAGAGAATCTGAAGCAGGTGATAACAAGAAACTGGATGGGATTTCACTAGGCCACAAGAACCTGTTTGGTGACGATAATTTTCAGAGAGGAAAGTCAGCTTACTGGATCCAGGCCACAGAGAGTTTCCTGACCTGTCACTTTGCAGAAATACCCACTTGGAATGACCAGCAGTGGCAGCCCGTCTCTGGCAGGGGTCAATTTTCAGTGCAGAATAGCACTCTCAGATCCTGCTTGAGCAGTTTCCTCTCCTTTGAACCCTCTTTCTGATTGCCAGATGCTCAGTCACAGACTGGCTCTCATTCTTCCAGTCCTCCCATAAATGGAAGCAAATTTCCAGCAAAAGCTTCCTTGGGGGCACAAGGAAATTAGAGAAAGAATAGACCCGGAGTCCTCTCATGTAGCTAAAAGTCCTCCAGTCAGACACTGCAGCCAAACTCTCCTTCTTGCACTCAGTTTCAACATGATCAGCCTTTTCCCTAGCCTAGAAATTCCTGCTCCTTGCTTTATTCCAGGGCATCTCCCTTCAGTGGAGGCATGTGATACCTAGCCTTGATCCTCCTAACCACAATAAGCCAAAGCATCCCACAGAAAGGGCTGTGCTTCTTTCCCTTCTGCTTTTCTTCTGATTGCCTTCTGGACAGTAATGGATGATGCTGGAATTCTTTGAGCAGACGTTTGAGTTTATCCTCCCTCCTCCAAACTCACGAGCATTCTCTCTCTCCCATGCTCTGGATTTCACCCCATCAGTTCAATCATTCTGCTGGCCCCCGCTCATTTCTCAAGCCGAGGCTCTGTATGTTTGTAGCCACAAAGTCCCAGAGCGCGTGTTCCAGCATGAAGGGATTTCATGGCTGAGGCCAGGCTGGATTTGCCTCCTCTCCTGTTAAATGAGGCTGGGTGTGAGGCAGTAAACACTCGTGGGGAGGAAGCTGCAGCTGGAGCCATCACACGGCGTAAAGGAGAACATACCTAAACTAACTCCAAGAACAAGTAAGGCTGGTGTTTCCTAGGGCACAGCAGCCATCTCTGATTCATCTTTCTGCTTGTCCTTGCCACGAGTTCAGTAAATATCCTTGTTAATGTATGTGGTGCAAAGGCCTTCATTGATCTCTCACTGCCTTGCCTCCAGAGCCTTGAAAAGAGGTGAAGGCAGGGAAGGGAGGAATGTTGTTCCTTCCATCCCACAGGTGTGCAGGGCCAGTCAGCAAAGCTGGTGAGGTGCTCGGAGTCACACAGAGGATCTGCTGAGGAAGGAGGAGCAGACAACAGGTGCTGTGAATCTGTAATTTCTGCACGTCCTTTTGCTGCAGGGGCAGACCCCATGAAACCCCACTGAAACCAGGGCAGACACATGGATAGATGACAGAGACACTGACTTCTTTTTTCAGTCATGCAAGATTTCTCCAAAATCTGTTTTATCTAGCTGCTAACCGACAAAACTTCTCGAATCCACAGCCAGTGTTATTTGGTCAGGGCATGGGGGTGGAAAGCCTAGCACTCAACAGAGATTCCTTGGAGTATCTTTAAGATCGTGGATCTTATAAAACAGTCCCCCCTCATTAAAAAAAAAAAAAACAGAAAAAAGAAAAGAAGCACACAAACTTACCATTGTTGAGTGTTTCTTTAATAGAATCAGAAACAAATTTGTGACCTCGTGGCCCAGAGGTGGGAACACCATCTATAAACTTGCCCAGACATAGAAATGCATTCTGCCTGTCAGTAGGAGTTTGCCATTGAACATGTATATAAAAAAAGGCTGGTGTTACATTAGGCCAACATTTTTCAAATGCCACAGCTCACTTTATATGCCATGAACCTTGTTAATGCTGCTAACAAGAAAGTTAAAAACCCAAAGCTATAAAAATAGGAATGCCACTCCTAAGTAAATAAATATACATGAGAACCAAATATTCAGATACAAGCTCTGGAATGGCTCGTGTCCAAGGAGGGAGAAAGAAAAAAACTTTAACCTGAATTGTTTCTGATGCTGTAAAATCTCACTGTACTCAGCAAAATTGTCTCCCATTGAGTCCTTGCCTTAATTTCACAGGGTTCTTGACAATTCCACACTGTAGCACGGAGGAAGTCAGGAGGGTAGGCAGCAGGGAACCTGCCAAGGACAATTCTGTCCAGGACACTGGATGGGGCAGGGAGGGTGGGATATTTCTACCTGACTCAAGAACAGACTGTCACTGTGGCAGCAGTGGGGAAAATGTTTCCATCAGAACAGGCCACCTACATACCCTGGCCTCTGCTGTTGGCTCTGGATCCAAGTTAACAGACCCAGTTTGGGCCTGTTAAACCCAGTCTGGGGTGCATCATGAATATTTTTGACAGCCTGGACTCTATCCTGGCTCAGGAGGTAGAAATTCCAAGGATTATTTTTGTCATTTACCTCCTAACTGCATGTATTTTGAGTTGCTTATCAATGCAACCTTTTAACAGTATAATGTAAGAATTGAGACCTACTCCTAAGGTTGGGCCCATCAGACTTACGTGGACTCACCTCCACTTAGCACTGGCAATTAATTTTGTGTCTCTGTGTCTTTGCTTGTGAAAAGCAACATTTTTCTTTTCCTTCCTTTACCTCCTGGAAATGATGAATAGTATATCTTAAAAGATAGGATATTTACACACACAATGGACTTCTGTTTACAGATTTGGGAAAGACAAAAGAATATATAACTTATACACTTCTGTATATGAATATAGAGAAGGTCATAAAATGAGGAAAAGTGGGAAAGTGAAAAAGGTGTTCCTTTCACCTTTCTGTGAATGCAGGCTCTGGCTTTCCCTAAGATTTCCCGACCCAACCCCACGTGGTGCCAATGCTAAGTAGAGGTGAGTCCCCATAAGTCTGATGGGCCCAAAATTAAGAGTTGTCTCAAATCTTACATTGTAGTGTTAAAATTTGCAGTGGTAAGCCACTCAATGACCAAAAAAGGATATTTTTAAACCTTTGTGCATTTATTCACTTACACAATGACAGAAAAACTACTCCTGCTTCTCGTAACGGGAAAAAAACCAACTTCTCCAAGGCAATGTAAAGCCTAAGCCATTTCAGAAGAGGGTTGACTGTTTCCATATAGAGATTATTTGCACACTTATCAACCAATTATTGATTAAATTGATAAAGGATTGAAATAAAATCTGAGCAGGAGGAAGGGATGATATATTAGGACTAAATTGTTGAGGAGTGAGAAGGGTAGGTCGTCAAACTTGGAAATCTACTTGTTGAACGGCTACTCAGAAAACCAGCAATTTTCTTTAGCTCTTCAGAATTTAAATCAAATTTGATGCAACTCCTCCATCTAATTGAAGCAATGACTCCTTTATCTACAAGATTCAATGTAGCCTGCTCACAGGAGAAAAATTAGTGGGATTTTAGCAGGAATATTTCATTTCCAAGGCTTCTGGTTACAACTTGGTAAAAAGTTTTCCCTTCCCCCCTTTAGTCTCAATACTGGCTGTGATTTATTAAGATATATTTTAGGATAACATGCTGAGATGATGATTTTTGTTGGAAGACCACACTCAAAATTGCACTGAAATTGGATGCAACATGGGAACCATTGTAATCAGGAGTTTCACCACTGAGGCCTAGGAGCAATTTTGTGGAGGGTCAGGTTGCATCTTGTCTAGGGCTTTCACGAATTAAAAATCCATTTATATATGAATTTTAAATCAAACCATGGCCATGCTGTACTTTGATTTAAAGCACTTATGTTTTTCTCTTCACCTCAAACATGGACTGTGTTCAGAGTTCTCATTTGAGTGTGCACCAGGGTAAGTCATGGGAAAGATGTTTTATTCAGCAGTCAAATAAGCTCTCTATTAACGCTACTAAATTTCTAACACAAGCAACTAGGTAAGACTAGGATGGCAAGCCGCTGAATCGTTTTTATTGTTTTATTTATAAGCCAACTAAGGCAGATGTGAAACCTGGATTTTCCAATGGAAGATACTGCCACACGTGGTTTTTTTGCCTAGATTCCCTCTTTCCTTTGCCTCAGGAGTTTTCCAGCTGGGTTAGGCAGGCCCCAGTGTTCCTGCATGTGTTGGCTCTTCTCTCTGCAGATCATTGCCTGTTCAGACTGCAGCACTGAGGCTTAAGTGCTGATGAAAAACTTTGTAATGAGTAATGACTGCTGTTAAAAATCAAAGGAAAAGAGAAAACCTAGAGAAGGAGGAAAACAGAACTGACAAAGAATTTGGTTCCAGTTAATTTTTATCTCAGGAACTCTAATATCATTCTGTAATTGCTCAGCTAAATAGCATCCCAATTCCAGAAATAGGGTGGTTTGCAAGCAAATTCAGTAAGAGGGATTTTCTTCTGCATCGCAGGAGGGCCTGGAGCCTGTGAAATTTCATTGGTTATAGAGCCAAGGTACCTAATTTCATTTGGAAATTCTCTCCAGTGGCTCACTGCATGTTCTCCAGGTGTTGCAGTAACAATTCCATTAACTGCTAATTGGTAGTGCCCACGAGACCAGAAGTAGCAGGGGAAAGGGCAGAGTCTGTGACTCTCTCTAGATCAGAAGACTTTTTTTGGCATTTATGCATGTAACTGTTTGGATCCTACTCAGTCCTTACAGCTCTGTGGTTTCTGCATCCCTCTTCCTTCAATACAATTAAAATGAGGATGGTGAAGAGCTTTTAGAAATATTAGTCAAAATTTACATCCACAAGCACCTTCAGTGTGGCCTGTCCCCTGTAATGAATGAATTATTATTCTGGAATCTCCAGAAATTGGGTCTCCTACCTCGATTCCTTCCTCTATTTTATTACTTACACTTTGCATTATTTAATGGCAAAGTCTTTCTTCTCCGGATTATAATTTAGGAACCTGTCTGGTTTAATCACTGTGTAGACAGGGACATCTCTTCTCAATGCCTTCTTCATGCTCAAACAATTCTGAGAAATTCAACATGAAAATTAGTCAACAATTTCAAAAGAACATTAGTTCTTTCAACATGAGAATTAGTCTTGGGGCCAAATTCAAGTTCTGTAGGCAAAGGAACAGTGAGAGAAGACAGATTTCATCAAACTCCTCTATCAACACCAGGGTCCAGTGCAGAGTTTAGAACTTAGGGAAGAAGTCATTTCCATACAGACTGAATCGAGAGCCATTAATGAGTAGAAAAATAATAGAAAAAGCTTTTGAAGTTTGAGTTAATCTACTGACATGGCATCCTTTTTTTTTTTTTTTTCTGAGCTCCTGGGATTCAGTATCTTTATAGCATTTGAAGTGGTCAGGGCAAAACACCAGTTCATGCTGAACTGCTCTTCTGATGCTGTGGATGTTTGGTTCCTGGAATTCAGTGACACGCTCCATTAGCAGCAAAATGTATTTGTATGTGGATGTGCAGAGATGTTGTGTCCAGCAGGAAGGTTGACTGGGTAGAAGGAGAGGAAAACATAATCTTTTTGTGCCTCTGTGAAGTTTCCGTAAGTGGCTCACCCTGACTGGATGGGGTTTGTTATTTGTGGGGCAGTGCCTGCTGGAGAAATGCTGTGGCAGCCAGTTCAGCCCGTGTGTCTCACAGCAGTGCGTGGAAAAGGCATTATCCTCATTTATTTCTGCCAGGGATTGGGGATGTCCATTCTCCCAGGTTTTAATTTTCTCTTCATTCTCATCTTCTTTTTCCTTTCCGTATTGAGAGATTCAGCATTGCCTGCGGTACCCTCATTCCCTCCATCCTTTGCTAGCAAAGATACGGAGTGGCAGAACCCTGATCCCAGCCTGAGGTCTTTCCTGATGCACCCAAGGGGAAGAGGCAGTTTTTCAGGAGTCATTCAGCTACCCTTTAGCCTGATTTTGAAAGGATAAGGAGGAAAAATGAGAATTTCTAGTAAAAGGAGAACAATATTCTTCATTACAATATTCTCAGAACTTTCTTCATCCTATCTTCCCTTGAGACATCTGGAAACGTCTCCATGTTCCAGGACTGCCTGAGCAGTTCAGTGAGGTGTCTGCTCACAGTAGGCACAGGAAACAGCACAACTTGCCAGTCCTTCCTTGCACAGCTGCCTGTTTCTGCCCTCAGCAGGAATGTTGGCCGTGAATGTGTGCAGCATTCCCAACAGCTGCCAGTGTGACTCCACAGGTGGTGTTAGGATGGGAGAGAGGGCTGGCAGAAGGAATCATTTAAAAAAGCAATTCAAAGAAATAACTCAGACAGCTCCAACTGGCTCTGTCACCAAGTCTGCTGCTCCAGCACAGGGAATGATAGGAACCAGCCTTGGGAGAGCCAAACTCAGCACTAACTTCCCGAGGGAAAAGCTGGTTGTTGGTGTTTGTACCTGTCAGGCGTTTATAAAGCAATGTTCTGTGCTGTCCTCCCTCCTGCTGCCTGGTTCTAGGAGTAACAGCAACACTGAGATAGACATACCATGGGCATGGTCCTATCCCACTGCTCTTGGAAACGTGTCCTGCCCTGTGGGAGCCTGCAGGTCTCAGCTCTATAGCTGAGGTCACAAGCCAAGTACAGCTGAGGTCACATTGCCTCTGAGGACAAAGGCACAATTTTTTATTCATTATCTCTGGAAACCCACAGGAAAAACACCTGGACCCACAAAAGGTGCAAAGCTAAAGAAACTTTGCTTCTGTTTTAGGCAGCTCTTCTGACTGTATCCTGAACTTGCTACCAGCGCTTTTACTGTGAGTGTAGGTGGGAATGATGATCTTCAGGGAAAAGTCATAACTTTAGTTCCAAAATAAAGAGGCTTCTATCTTTTCTTAGTTGGGAGACAAACCTAACAATGAGAAGCTCTAAGTTTTGGGAGAGAACTCTGCAACTCTTGATTTTGAACTCTTAAAACTTCCAAAATCCATCTCCTGAGGATCCAATAAATGAGTGGCAGTAAAAATTTCAGATCAAGTAGATGTAATATGTGGTTAATTTGAAAACAAATCCTTGCACTTCAGATGCCGGACTCTGATTTTAGCTGATATGATAACAGTGGTGAAGAAACCCCGGGTCCATTTCAGCCAACACATGGAAGGGTTTGGAAAGCATTAACTTGTAGCATGAGCCCTCAGGGAATATTGAGCCTTTCTGCCTCCAGTGGTGCCATTTTTTAGCAGAAGAAGCAACTTAATTTGACTCTTATCTTCAGAGGCTTAAGCAGGACTTTGGTGTGAGAGAACAGTGCAGGTTCCCTTGCCAGTGTTGCTGCTGTATTTTATGAGTGCATGTGATGACCTGGGTGTCTCCATGCGGGCTGTTTACAGCATGATCACTAAGATAAATGAAACCTGGTTAAAGCTGTTAAATTCCAGTGTGCCCTCATCACACGGCAAGTCATGAACTGTACTGAACAGAAAAAAAAATTTGGAAAGAAGAGTGATCTAAAGTGCATCTCTTCTACTAAGAGCACATTAATTTCAGTGAAATGCTTTCTATTATGAATTTTTTTGGATCTGTTTATGAAAACTGAACTGAAAATTTGAATTGTTCTATAAATGCTAACTCAAAAAAGAATCTCAGTTCTGAAACCAAAAGAGATGTATTTATGTCATCAAAACTTTTATTTAATGGAATTCAGAAATAAAGTTTAAAAGAAAAGAAACCCACAAAATAAAACCACCTCAACAAAGTAAACCCAAGCAAACAACAAAGCAAGATGTTCCTCTAAACTTAATTTTTCATCTTTCTTCCAATCTGGGAGAGGAAATTCTGCAAACCCACTCTGAATTCAGGAAAGGGAGGTACTACCAAGCTTGCTGTGCTGAGGGAAAATACAAAAGGTAAACCACAGTGACATCCAGACCATGCTGTGCTCAGTCATGCAACTTCCTTGGAGGATGCAGCTCTCATCCAGGTCAGAGCAGTGGGACTGGATGCAGAACACTTTCACCAAAAGGCAGAATTTACAAAAAGTGAATACAGACGAGCATTTAAAAATCTTTCATATCAAATGATCTCTCTATGTCAAAGCATTAATGGGTGGAGTGTTTCCTTTGCATTTTCACTGAGAAAATATTTGTTTCTTCTGGTGACTCACTCAGAATACCTTCAAGAACCAAGTAAAGGTGAAAGGATTTGTTCTGCCCTTTCTAATTCATGTGCTGAGCATGTTTGTTTCTAGATGACTTGCACATCGAGTAGCATTTGCTCTACTTTATCACAGTATTCTGCTTGCTGGGCTCTTTTTGCAGCTCAGTCCCTGGTATGTGATTAAAAGTTTTAAGTGACGCCTAATGTCCTGTTAAGTTGATAAGTCCTGCAATAGCATCTGGAAATTATATCTGTCTCTCTAGGTGGATTCTTGGAAGAGAATTCACTCTAACTGTAATTCCCCCTTTACCTTCCTTCCCAGCCTTATCTCCTTTGAGACCTGACAGGCAAAAATAAAGACAAGTTATGAGACAATCGATATAAAACCTGTGTACATGTAAATCTAAGTTACTGCACATAAAAGGAAGGAAAATCAAAATTAGAACAGTACTGGCAGCTATGTGATAGGAAACCTGGAAGGTTTTTGTTCCATCTTGCATTTGAAGCATAAAACAAGAAAATTGCAGGTAATGGGAGGTTTGATCCAGGCAATGAAGACCAGAGATGTACAGGGGAGAGAAGAGCGAGACTGAAAAATTAGTGAATAACCCTGTTTCTCTGAAAGGAATTAACTTGATTAATATCACACAGACAAAAGTTATTACAGTTCGTAAGGGCCAACATGTAGACAAATGTTTCAAAAGCAGCTAATGTTAGACAGAAGTCGTGCCAGAATCTTTGCATCAAAATAACACTTCCATGTTTATACCTCAGAGTTATTCATTAAATTTTGCCAGCCTGTTTTGTGTGGGTCGGGAACAACAATTTCTGGGAGTTTTGTCACTTTAAAATATATGCAGCTGAAACTGCCTGGAGAAATATTGGTTGTAGATTGCTGCTTAAGAAAAGGTTTAGTAATTCACATTCTTTGTGTAATATATTATTGACTATACATTCAACCCACACAAAGGTAGAGCAGCTGACATGGCTGGAAGCCACTTGGATCCCACCTCTGAAGTGGAGGGAAGGATTTATGCCTAATCCCCTGCATCTGAAACAGAAAACATTCGACTTCAGGAGCCAGGGCGGCAGCGCTTTGGTGGTGGAGGAGGAAGCTGGGGCATAATAGTGCTCCAGGATTTTTATGACGGTGCTGCAGGGAGCAGTGCCAGGCTGGGTTTGACTTCTCACTTTATCTAAATTGTTCTCCAGCATTACGACCTGCACTGTCTTAGTGCAGGGGTAGTAAAATCCCAAACATGCAGACCTCAGTATAACACAGCCAAGCTCCATGTAAAGGCTCACAGTAAATCAGCCTGGCTGCAGCCAAACCACATGTAAAAGCAAGCTGTGAAACAGCCTCAACATGGCCAAACCACATGTAAAAGCACGCAGAAAGCCACCCTCCACACAGCCAAATCACACACAAAGCCGTGGTGCAGAACACTCGGGCTTTGCGTGTTTATTGGGATAACTCAGTGCTCTGGAGAATCCCACCACACCAGTCACCTTCTCTCCCACCTCGGCTTTGAGCAGACAGACAGACCCACTCCCAAGTCTCTAAGTCACCAGGTAGGAAAAGTGGCTCCAGAGCTGAACAGAGCAGAGTGGATTTAGGATCAACCTGATCCATGTTTGAAATAGTTGAACATGCAAAAGGATCAAGCCCAGAAAGAGGAAAAGACTAATTTTTTCTTGTCTGATTCAGATAGAACTGGTACTGCTGAGTGATTCCCACCAATACATCCTACTAATGTCTCTGGCCGCTTAGAGGAAATCAGTCAAGGGCCAAAAAAACCCCCATCTGGCTCCTGTGATTAATCTCGCCATCTAGAAATGAGCGAGATGCAATTAGTAATCCCATTTTCACTTGCCCAGACTTCAAAAAAAGCCATTTTATTAGATGAGAGAGAGAATGATGAGAATTGAGCCTCGGGTTCACGGATGTTGTGTTAACTTGCACTGAGCTTTTAAATGGTTTTTTGTGACATGTTTCACATATTATCATCCCTGCAGTTTGTTATTCATGAAATATTTGGGGGGCTACAGCATTTTTCTCCCTGTGAGTCTCAAAGCACTTCACAGAGGAGTTCAGTATCATTATGTGCATTATACAGAGGCATGAAGTGACCTGCCTGATGTTGTGCAGGAGGGCAGTGACAGACCTGGATGTGGAACCCGCATCTGCTGAGCCCACATTTCCACCCAGGGAATGCTTGCCTCAGTTATCTGCTGCAGAGAGAAGTCCCAAAAAGGGGCTGCTGCTTCTTGCTCCCTCAACAGAAATCTGGCAAACGAAGCCTGTCGAGGGCAGCAGGTTTCTTACATCAGCACAATATCCGATTCTTCGGGAGCCAGAGGAGGACTGTGCCGGGAAAGGCTGCTCACAGGAGCTGGTAGAAACACATTTAAGGGTGTGCTCAACCAACAAGGGTTAGTTTGGCTTTTCCCTTGCACTTTGTTTGAACATGTCACTGTTTAATGTGCCAGGAGGGAGTTTGGGAACTGACTTCTGTAGGATAATCCGGGATTCCTGGCCTTTGACACATGGTGCGGTTCTTGAAATCAGGGTCACAGCTTCCCCCTGTGTGAAGGAGAAAGGCTTGACTTGGCTGAGGTGGAGAAGTTGAGCACATGTACAAGTTGAGGCTTTGCCTAGGGGAGAAAAACTTGGATTCAGTGGAAGAGGCTATTAATCTACTAAAACCACTTTAAGATTTAAACATTAATTTATTTAATCAATAGACTTTTCATTTTCCATTTCCAGTCCCCTGGCTGAGCAATCTGTCAGGATATCAATGCCATAACTTATTTACACACTTTGCTAAATCCTCTAAATGCAAACTTTGACATCTCATTTTTCTCTTGCTCATTCCAGGCTCCCTTTTGCAATCGTGCTGATTGAGCATTACCAGGAAATACAGAAATGTGGAGCCAGACTGGTACTGAGCAGTACAAGCTAAGGTGCCTGGCTGCTTGCCCTGTTCTAGTCCCAAATACGAGCTTTAGCCAGCTGAAAAGAAGGTCCAAAAGCAAGTCTTGCAGCATGTTTTGTTGTCATACCTTTTCTACTCCTATGGAGAAAGGAGGACATGAATATGATAAATTCCTCCCTCTCCGTCTCTGACACACGTTGGTACACTTGGAAGAGGCCTGAAAATATTATTATTATATTATCATCATCATTAAAATTATAGAAGAGCTGCTATTTAAAAGCAGAACAGAAATTCTCTGCAATATCTTAATTATTGCATTATTGACTCTATGAAGTGTCAGCCACTGTATTTACCATTAACATGTAACACTCATGCAAATTATTTTCTCAAGACAGTAAAAATACTTCAAGCAATAAATGAAATAAAACAGTCCTACGTGTCAAAAGTGATCTTGAAAAGGCCAGTGACATTATAATTATTTAGCACAGCAACAATTCTGACTAGAGGGAATAAACAGGGAGCAGGGTAACAAGTGAGGGAGGGGAACTATTTTTGTATGGCATGGAAATCCTGGGTAACCTCCTGATGGGAGTTTGCTATCATTTGAATTGGATTTTTAATTTTTTAAAAACAGGAGAAAAAAAGAAGAGAGGAAAAATGCGCAGAAGAGTTTAAATGTGGAAGATTTGCTTTTGCTGTCTGGTATTATATTCTGTTCATTGCTGCACCATGTATGTGTGCTTTTACAGCTCATTATCTGATGGACTTCAGGAAAATATGAGAACTTAAGAACAAAAAGCCAAACAAAGCCCACATTTGCTCTTGCCAAATCTTATCTCTTCAATATAGAAGGATAATCATGAGCACATTCACTGTGTGGTTAAATATATTCCTCTGTCTCTGAAAATTATACTTCATAATTAGCTTTTAACTCTCTCCGCCACCACCAAATCAGCATATATAAGTATTTTCTTCTGTTTTATGAAGCTAAAGGCTCTGCAGATCACAAGGTAGATTCCTATCTCCCCAAACACTTGTCACTTCAGTACTCCATCACGTTGCTGTGGATAGAATTAGTTTTTGCCACTTGCGATTCAGTGGGAAAATCTTCCCTGGACCTCAGCAAATGCCCCAAGCCCGGGCCTGATTTGGCAAGGTCAGACTGAAAACATCTCTCCACACTTACTTAGAGCAAGGCATGGCTCAAACCCTGCTTTGTCCAGCTGTCAGAGGCCTGAAGTGGGAAGTTAGCTCAGTCACAATGACAGAGAGATTGATCAACTAGAAATACATCCATCGGAACTGGGGAGCTGAGGTGTCTCGGGATCCTTCTCTCCAGGCTTTTCAGCAACCATCGCTGCCAGAAATACAACAAACACCCATTCTTTTATTAGCCCTTTTGGTATCTAATAAGGCTTGGTTTGACAGCTCCAGCTTCTGGATTCCTGCTGCAGCAGCCTGCTCCTGCTTGTAGGCTCTTAAGATAGGAGTCCGTGGGGGCAGGACCTGTTAAATACAGAAACACCAGGGAAAATGGGCTCAGAAATGTCCCCTCTTCAGTGGGAGCTGAGAAAGAAAATTTCATCAAGCTACTCTACTGCTCTCATGAGTTCAGGCGAGAAAACCCATGAGGGTAACAGGACTTTGGAGACAGAAAATTTAGGAGTTCAGAGTCACTGCATCTGTGAGAGGGCAAGGCCACTTCTGTCATGCCCTGCTCACCTCTAACAGATTCAGGAATTAAGGCTGTACCCCTCACAAACCCTGAAATCTGGGAAAAGGAGCAGAGCTCGATCATCAGTTCTTGGGCAAGAGTTGTAGAGACAGCACTGAGGAAATTTTGTTTCCTGATTTATGAACCGAAAAGATGAATTTGGGATGGAATAAACAGGGAATTCCATGAAGACCCATGTGTGGAGAATTTTCTGACTGGCTGCAAGAGGCTATCAAAATAGGAGCAAAATTCTGCTTCCATCTATCCTTTCTTAGAGCCCACGAGTGCCAGAGCATAACTCAGGACTCTATTTGGAAAATGGAGAGATGCCCTGAACTTGTCCCACTTTGAGTGAGGAACAAGAGAAAAACACCAGAAGTATAAAAACTGTGGTTAGGAGTTTTCTCCCTCATTTAAAGACATCCGAAAATCATCAGTGACCTTGAGACAGAGAATTTCTTTCACCCTAAACCCTCCAATTTCTCATCCAGTATTTGCTCCTTAGGATGTGGCTCCCTTTGCCTTCATCCACATTTCTTGGACAATCAGATCTGTTTGCCTTTGAGGCAGATAAGCTCAAAATGTTGGCACTCAGGGAAAGTTGAATGGCTTTGCTCCCAGAAGGGAAAATGCCCAAATAAAAAGGAAGTGCTTTTGAATGTACTGACTCTAATTATCCCTGCTTCTTTTTTAATATCTCTTCCATTGTTTCATACAGAATTAGCACATTTCCAGAAGTATTTAATGACCCCATTCTTATTCTTGAATGGCTTTACCTCCAAGTCTGTAAGTTGGGTGCTCCTGAAACAATTGAACCCAAGACTACCAGCTGCTTGGAGACTGCTTTATTCTGTGTGTCTCACTAACAAATATTCTGGAAAGATCACCACCAGACCCACAAGAGATAAGGGAAAGCTTGAAAGCTCTACTTCATAGTGGTATCCTTTATACTTCCCTCAGTGGCAGGTTTGCAGCAATGTTAAAAAAAAAAAAAAAGATAATTAAGGCATTGCATCAATCAAAGCAGCTAATCAGAACAAAATGCTGATTTCTGTCTCCTGTTCTGTTTCTCTTCGGATGGAGAGTAGTTGCTGATATGTGTGCTGGACTTCTAATCCTTTAATGGGGGCACAGGCTTTTGAAGACTCCCTCTCAGAGGTGCTATTACCAAATATATGCTTCTAATTTAACTTCTCATGCCGTATTACAGTAGCCTGAAGCAATTTTAGGTGTTGGGTTTGTGAGAAAAGCCCAACGTTGATGTTTATCAGATGACCTTTTAAAGGGTAATGTGGGGGTTATCCATTGGCATGATTAAGACCATATGTAGGTGACTTTTCCCAGGCATTTCTTCCCGCTTTTCAAAATCCCATCTATTTTTACTCGAATTCAGCCAGGTACCTTTCATCTCTGGTATGTTCATGGACATGACAAAATGAGACTGAAGCAAAGCATTTACTCCTTTGGAGTCATTTCTACCAGAAAAGTCAGGAAAATTTTCGTGCATGTATATCTAGTGTCACCACAACGTTATTGCAGACAAACTCCAACTTTCTTTTAATTTTGAACCTTTCAGATGTTTACAGTGGTTCTTCCTTTCCCTTCTCCGCTCCACTGTCCCTTTTTACAAAGTCTTCTTGAAAGACTACGGAGAAGTGACTTTTCTCTGTGAGATTCAGCTTTCAGTGTTCACACAACGACTTTGCAGGGATGTCCTGCTATGAAGCCTCTGAGAGACAGGGATTTTGAAGAATCCATTGTCTGTGTCATAGACAAGGAAAAAGGACAAATCTCCCTTGATATTGTGCCTGTGAGAGTACCATTTTTCCCGTTTCGGAAGCTCAGTATTTTCCTCACGGCTCATCATCTTGGTAGAGACCAGTTGCCAACGTTTCCTTCAGGTCTCTGAAAATATATTATTAACAAATAGTGTGTTTTGTTCTTTTTTTATTTGTTTTCTTACAGACTGAAGATCTTTCTCTTACTGGGTCTCAGCACCACCAGCTGGGATTGCTGGAAGAGATGCCATGGTAAGATTCACTGCAAAGCACAGGTGGAGATATAAAGGTGAATACGGTGCTTAGATGTGAGCCAGGGAAGTGGGTGATGAGGAAGGAATTAATGGGAACTACAAACCCTTTTAGGGGAAGAAAGAGGGCAAGCACCTTATGAAGGCTTTAGGTTTAAAAATCATACTTAAAAGGACTTTTCCAATGGATCAGGACTTTTGTTCATGTAAGTAGTTATTATCACTCAGTATTTTGAGGTAAGGTTACAGCCTGGATTGTCTAAAATAAATGCTTCTTGGAGCAGTTCAGTATTGAGCAGCTGGTGACATTTTAAGTTTTTCTGCCCCAGATTCATAGTTTATTATTAGGAAGTATTAATTACTCCTCTGTCACCAACCACCCTAGTGCTGAGACATGCTCAGGAGATACAGGAGAGAAAAAAGCTTGATCCCAAAAATTATGTATGTGTTGCCTTCAGAAAGAAATCAGGGGAGAAGTATGTGTGATGTCATAAAAGTCACTAATAACAGAGAAAAAACCCCTCACTCCTGCTGACTTACTGGAGGGTTTTTCCCTAAGTATCAGATACTTATTAAAGCTTGGTTTATGTTGTTGCCTTTCCTGGTTTTAAAATTAAAAGCCAGATATGGTTAAGGGGAAAAGGAGTTTTTACCTCTGTATTTGTTTAAGGATCCTTAGGTGCACCACATCATCCAGGTGGAATGTGCCGAAATGCCCACACCCGATAAATCGTGTGTACAATTTATAGGCCTTGCAAATTAGCATCTCTATCAAAGATTCCCCAATGAGAGCCTTGAACGAATCCCCCATCCGAAGGAATCTTCTCCCTGGATGGGTCTATCTTAGCTTACAGGATGTGTTCTAGAGAGGACCTTGGTGTCTGGGGCGTTCTGACCCCTGACTGCGAGGCTTCCAGGATGTTTGGTCTCCTGGCCTAACAGGATATTGGGTCTCAGCTAAGTTATCAGACTTGAGGAGTTACAAGTATGAGGGCTAAAAGCACTAAGAATACATAAAAGCTATATAGAAGGGTATATAAAAGGGGTATAAAAGAAAAGGCAAAAAATCATCATGGCATCAATGTCAATGTGAATTGCAGTCAGACTCAAAATTCTTGTTGTTAATTATGACGTGACTCAGTGAAAAGTTGGGACTGTGACATGAGTCACATGTGTGCCTGTCACTCAGTTCCATTTGGAATGCTCTGCCTTTGCAGCAGAGTGGAGCCCTCATTTCCCCGGGGTGGGATGGTTGTGTCTCACAGTCAGGTGCTGTTTCATTGCCACCTTCCATCACAGATCCGCCTGGGGTTACTGAGGGCTCAGGAGAAATCAAGGCACAGCACATCAGACCTGCTGTGGCAGCTCATCCTATGAGCCCTGCCTCTTGCAAAGGCCAAAACACAACTTCTCCACTTCTCCTCCCTTGGGGGACAAGTGAGTGGCACTGCTGGTACATCCTGAAGGCTGAGCACTGCACAGGAGCCGTCACCCCCGCTCAGCCAACGTGTACCCACACGCTGAGGCACAGGAATGTGCTTGGGAGGCAGAGATCTTCACCAGGTCTCCCTGCAAGGGCAGAGCGTGGCCCCAATGAACTCAGGGGCAGAACTCCCGCTGGCTTGGGCAATGCCAACATTTCGCCCGCCTGATGGTTGGCCTCCGAGCACACAAACCTGGGGCAGTTCATGACTTGTCTCTTCCAGAGGATTGGGAAGCTTTCAGATTTCGGAAGGGTTTGTGGCAGTGCAATAACCACGGAGGCCAGCAGTCAGGTTTTGCCTTTTCCATGGTAGCTACAGTTGCTCCTTATCTGAGAAAACATTGCACAGGTTGGGGCTTTGCTGGAGAACACTTACGGGTCTCCTTTTCGCCCAAATGTATGAATTATGTTCAAATAGCAAGGGAATAGCTTGTCCATAAATTCTGGTAATAACAGCCATGAATATTACCTCAGCAGCTGTACTTCCCCTCTGCTTGTGTTCCCCAGTAGCTTGCAGAAGCTACCACCATCAAATTCAGGGTGGGATTTAACGTGGGGATTCGGGCTCCTTAATATGAAAGAAGGCTTTGAAAAATTCAGTCTTAGCAAACAGGAGCTAATGATAATGATAACAATAATAGAGATAAGCCAATTCATATCTCCCCACCCAAAATATTTATATAATGAATTAGTTAATTGTATTTTATCTTCTGATGGGTGGGTTGGTAGCCTTTTCTTTGTGGCAGACCCCGGGGAGCTCTCATGCAGGCTGATGCCAAGAATATGTGTTATTTCATATTCTGTTATTTGCTTTGGGTTTAAGGTGGTGAGAGGAAATTCCCCAGCAATCAGCCCTAAGTGGTTTTGCAGTGACCAAGTCTTTCAGTGCTTGAACATTGCTCAGTAGGGGAGGAGAGAAAGAAAAAATCCCTTTATCTGCTTTTTGTAATTCAGACATTTTCATATAACTAGAGAGAAGCATCAAAAAAAAAAAAAGAAGCAAGCCCAAACATTTGAGTGTACCCAAATTAATTCTGGTGTCATTTCATCTGCCTAATTGGGCCTAAAAATAGCCTGTGGGAAGGAGGACCGGCAGCCTTGAATGTCTGAAGCAATTTGTATCAATTATTTCCCAACGTACCAGTCACAAGTGAAAGCCCTTGCCTGAGTACCTCCATTAGCCAGGTGTCAGAGCTCTCTGTTTTCATCCCAGGCTTTTCTCTGGGAACAGGGTGTGTGCACACCAGAAAGCAAAGAGGAACTGGAGCCCTGGCGGGTCCAGGAGGGTGCCCGGAGCAGCTCTGCAAGAGAAGTGAGTGCCTTCACTGCTCTGTCATCACCAGTCCCTGAGAGCAATCACCACCCACCAACAGTTCCTCGAGATAAGGCCGAGCCAGCTGGGAGAAGAAAGCCTTTGATATTCCCTGCCTTGCTGAGTAAGTATGCCATAACAATAATACTTTGAACTTTTACAGCACCTTTTCATACCAGGGGCTGAGTGCTCCACAAACATTCATTCCCCAAGCCTCGTACCACCCATTTGAGGAAACCATTTTTTTTTTTTTAATTGTGCCACTTTCTCAGGCCAGACCTTCCAAAGAGCTCAGCGCTCATTTTGCCTTCACTGGAGAAATTACTCCCTTTGTGTTGCCACTTTAGATACCTGTGGCCAATACCAGTAATGTTTACCCAGCTCCTGCCCCAAAATGCTTACAGCTAGGCTTCTTCAGGTCTGGAAAAAATTGAGCTAAAAAACTTGTAAACTGCTTTGTCTCCTGCTTATAATCCACAGGAGCCCTCTGAGAACTTTTTTGACAAAGCAAAATTTCGTCAACCCCCCAAGCAGTTTTAGTCAGACCTTTCTGTTGTCTGTAGCCAGATTTTCTTTAGGTGATGTAAAACCTTACCAGAAAAGTAGATCTATTTGTTTTGTTCATCAGAAGTATTTTCAGTGATGCTCTTCTGTTTGGAAACAGAGCAAGAACATACTTGTCTCAGACACAGACATACAATAGATAAATAAAAGGAGAGATGCTACATCCCAGATAGGCTTGTATTGTGCTTTGCTACAGCAGGCAACAGGATTAAACTTTGATTTTCATCTCCTGTCTGCATTCTCAGTGAGAAAATACAGTCAAAGCCAATTTTGGAGTCGATCTATCTCTATGGAAAGTTGATTTTAAAGTGGTGCCAAATGTTAGTGAAGAATCACAGTAAAGGTTTCCACAGTAACAATAACAGAGTTTTGTAGGGAGGGTGAGCTAAGAGTGCACTCTGCAGCCCAGAGGAAAACACAGGTGTCACTGTGTCATCTGGGGAGTACTTAGATTTTATTTTCTGAGAGGACATCACCCGTACAGCATTTGGAGCATTCAGCTCTACCCCTGCCCCTTGTCTGGCCAGAGCATCCGAAGGGCAAAGCCTTTACGTGGGATACAGCATTTGAGTCCTGCCCCAAAGTCAAGCAATCCTCTGATGCCTTCAGCCCTCATTTCCCCTGATGCCACTGAAAATCAATAAATCCCTTTGTTCTGTTTAATTTTGGGGCAAGGTAACCATGTTAGCCGGAAATACAGATATCAGCCTGTTCCTCTTCCTGAAGTATGCCAAAGTCTTCGGTCATTCAGATCCCATGAATCTGAGGCAGATAATTCATACACTTGTTGCAGGGACCCTGACCTCTGAAAATTGAAATGTAAACTTCAAACATAGGGTTGCTTATCCGAGCCAAGCTTCTAATCTTCTGAGATTTGCCCATCACAAACCATAAGTGCAAAGTGGAAAAAAGGGGGGAAATTCAGAGTGATAGAGACAAGCTAAAAGCTATCAAATATATCATCTCTTCAAGCAAGGCTGGAATAACATGGAAATGGGATATAGCCTGATGATCAGTTGAACTTCCTTTAACATGTACCCCTGGGAAAAGAGAGAGACACTAAAGCCTGAATGTGGGAAAAAAAAAAAAATTAGAGAGACAGGCAGAAGAAGCTGAACCGTTTGAAAAGTCTTTGAACTGCTGGAAAGATGTGCCCCCCACATCACTTTCTTGACTTTCCCTGCAATTCAACAGCTGCATTTCTCACGGCTCACGTCTGGCGTGGGCCCACGGAGGTGGCTGGGCATGTAAGAATAACACTGGCAGGGGGGTGCAGGAAGGTGCTAATCTTTTGCCATGTGTGTAGGCATGTAATCACTTAGCAGACAATCTCAGATTCTGTAAAGACAGCCATTCATTTTGAAACAAAGACCAAACTCGCTGCTGCCGGGAAGCTCTGATCAGTTTATAATTTAGGTTTCGCTCTCAAGAAGTCCTCATCATTAAGGTGAAAGATACTGGATTTGTGTAAATCAGAATGGCCCCAACTTCCTTGCAACTCAGAGCATCAGTGTCCTCTGACTGAGCTTCTCTGTCACTGCCACCAAAGGGTGACTGTCCTCCCTCTGGACAGGCAGGGCATCAATAAGGCAGCGGAAGGTGAAATGATGGAAATCAATCTGCCTCTCATTAGTGGGATGAATAGAAGTGTTCCAGGGAGAGGGATCAATGAGAGGGTGAGGAGATGTGTCAAGAGCTGGTTAAAAGAGGGATTGAAGAAGGATGTTATACTTTTTTCAGATAGTTTGGAATAAGCTTTAGAGGACTTTTGGATAATGATGTCTCAAGTGAGCAGTGTCACATACACTCCGAGTACAAACACTGCTCGATAAAACGAGCTCAGGGAGATGTCCTGTGTGAGGCAGGTGCCTCTATGCTTTTAGAGATTTCAGAGAGTTTTAAAATAAAACCACACATTTTCCTACAATGAGCATGGGTGTTTGTAGTTAGACTGGAACTGAGCCACTGAACACACACAAATATTCTGTAGGCATAAGATACGGGTGTGTTTATGTTTGCCTGCGTTCAGGCACACACGGGCCCACGCAAATAGCAGGAGAGCCACTTATACATATTTATTTCCCTTTTTACTACTAGGTAGCATATTCATTGCTGTATTTGTAGCCCAAATTACTCACAAGGAAGAATAGTGATTCGTCTATAAGCAGAAATAGAGATAAGGAAATTTTTCACTCTGGATGCAGGGAGAAGTGTGGTATTGAAGCAGTTCTGGAACAGGCAGTGTGGACACAAGAAGTGGTCTTTCCCCAGGCCTAAGCACCTTGCATTTCTCACAACACAAATATGGCATTGCTGCTTCTGGGACTCGGGCCAGCTCATTGCAATGCAGCGCTCCAGAGGGAGGCAAGGCAATTTGCCACGACACCTTTTCCATCTTGCTGCCTTGCTCACTGCTGCAGTTACAGATGGCCAACATTTGTGTCTGAAACATTTATCCTGCAAAATAGAGACTTTTGTATAAAAAGTATTTGGTGCACCAAAATATTTCCCTCAAATTTAAATTTTCATCTTGTTTCGATCTTCAGAAAATATTTTGAAATTTCAGATGTTGTTTTTTCTCCTTTTTGTCACCTTCCTTCTGTCTCACACTGTTTTCTGAACACAGTAGATATTTGCCAAGGTTGAAGGATTTGGTGGGAGGGTCATTGTCTCCTTTTTGTTCTCATTTATTTTACTATTTTTCCAATTATTTAAGGCTTTACCTGTATTGTTAGTGTAGTGCATTAAATGTTTGGCTTGCACATCATCTCAGCCTCCTATCACACCTCTCCATGAAATAAGCACAAGATAAAAGATTATGTTAGAATCATCTTTTTTTCTTCTCTACCTGAAGTTTGTAAAATAGATGTAAAAATAGATAAGTATTTCTTAAAATGTTGACACTGAAGTTTTTCATGCAGCCAGTGACAGATGGAAACTATTACTGGGAAAGAAACAGAAGCAAAAAATTTTACAAATATTTTGGGTGAAGGAATACAATTTGTCTCAATTTGGACTTTGAAATAGAAACAATTTCAAAATTAAATTGGTATTTAGAAAACTCCACTAATTGTCTTTGTGCCTCATATATGCACGTTGAGGGCAGTGTCTAGAGATGGGTTTTGGCTGAAAAGCAGCACTTCAAGTTCACAAGACACCAAGAAATCTCATCTCTTCGCACTTGGGTTACATCCCAAAATCCAACCAAAATGAGGAGCTTTCAAACTCTTGGTGAGCTGGAATTTCTGAGAATATTTTCTTATGAATACAGCAGAACATGTTGCTCCTAAAACAAAGCCTGTCTGCTCAGAGCTCCAGATTCCTAGGCCTGCAGCAGTCCTCAAGGAATCAAGATGTACATGTTTTGCCGCTGAGTGTATTTGAGATGTCCCAGTTTCTTTTTGACAGGACTTGTTGCCAGGCTCAGTGTCAGCATCTAGAAATTGAGATGAGATCCTTCAGCACAGTGAATCTGTATTTTACAGCTTAACTTGGCTTCCTCAAAAAAACCCCAAAAAACTGGAGTGGGTGGACTTTGCTCCTCTCTGCTTCAAGTAGCCAAGGTATTTGCTTAAAGATTATATTAGAGATATTGACTGATTTCAAGGCTCGCTCTGAATCCTCCATGTGTCTCATGCTCTTTGCTCATGTGTTCAGTGTTTTGTAGTGACACAAACTAGTTCAGGTCCTGCAGAGGTACTGATGCCATGATGATTTTTTGCCTTTTCTTTTATGCCCCTTTTATATACCCTTCTATATAGCTTTTATGTATTCTTAGTGCTTTTAGCCCACATACTTGTAATTTCTCAAGTCTGATAACTTAGCTGAGACCCAATATCCCGTTAGGCCAGGAGACCAAACATCCTGGAAGCCTCGCAGTCAGGGGTCAGAACGCCCCAGACACCAAGGTCCTCTCCAGAACACATTCCGTAAACTAAGAAAGGCCCATCCAAGGGGAAGGTTCCTCGGGATGGGGGGGTTCACTCGAGCCTCTCATTGGGGAATCTTTGATAGAGATGCTAATTTGCAAGGCCTATAAATTGTACACACGATTTATTTGGTGTGGGCATTTCAGCACATTCCACCTGGATGAAGTGCAGCACCTAAGGATCCTTAAATAAATACCGAAGTAAAAACCCCTTTTTCCACTTAACAGTGTTTGGCTCTCAATTATAAGACCAAGGAAAGGCAACAGTGTTACATGAAAAGGGATGGGTTCTGCATGTCCTTCCAAGGGGTTTGTAATATTAAGGAAAAAGCTTGTTACAAGAAAGAGAATGTAGGGATGACAAATAATGACTCCTGCAGAGCATAAACGAGGTGTTTATTCCCATGCAGAGAAGCAGATCAGCTGTTTAACCAGGAAAGGTCAGGCTTTCGCGTGTGTCTTCCTATGACGCTCGTGGGTGAAGCTCGCTGAGAGCAGTTCTACAAAGCTGCTGTTGCATTTCTGAGCACCTGAACGATGGCTACAACACCACGTGTACGAGGTGCTCAATGGCCACTGTTGCCAGATTTTTGTAATTTGTGGCTGTTATGAGAAGCTGATGGTTTTTGGCCATCCGTGTGAAGATGGAAGAGTCTGCCAGGGGTCTGGTTCTCCCCGTGGTCACACACAGCCCCCCAAGAGCAGCAGGGCTGTGGGTGAGGAGCGCAGGGTGGCCACCCTGGTTATCCCACCGGGAGCGGGAGCGGCGGGAGCGGCTTTGCCGCGCAGCAACGCGGGAGGAAACGCAGAACAATCGGCAGGGAAATCCAACCCAAAATAACAGGCTGGCCTTCACGAAAAGGAAAGGTCACTGCTTGAAAGCCACTATTTGAGAGCTGGGAGGGGTTAAAAAAGAGTGACTGGAGGCGACTCAATGCCTCTGTGGTTCCAAAGAATTCCTTTTTTGTAAGGAAAACAATGCAGGAGAACAATGTGGATACTTGCAGCGCTTTCGAGGCAGTAGATTTTTTTTTCCCTGTAGAAAGTAAATTGGAACTGCTTCCATAAACAAGAGGCATTGGCTACAGAAGAAAGCGGGAGCTTTTGCGGAGATTTAAAAATAACTGAAAGTAAGGAGCGCGCTGGCACAGCATTCTGTTTTCTCGGCATTGCACGGAAAACACGGCGTAGCCTCGACGTTTGCGGAAGGGAAAGGCTACGAAAGCAGATTGGGACACAGAATGTGGTAAACTTCAGATCTGCCAGATTTTGTTTTCGAAGCCAGTGTTTGATGATAGGTTACCTCCTGATGGGAATTGGATCGCAGACTTTGCCAGCTCTTTCCCCAAACATCTAAAATCTTTCAAAACATTTTTCTCCAGCAGACCAGTTTATTCCAACAAATTACGCTACCATGTACTGTGTCCCAACTCAGTCTGGTGCTTAAAGCTGCCCATAACTGAATATTCATGAATTCCAGGCAAACATCACGGTTTGTTGTGCTTGTGCAGCACCTGGCAAATAAATTTACCACACAAAGAAAGCACACTCAACCCCCCCACTGCATTAACCTCAGCAGCTTTTACTTTCTTAAGGCATTTACTTAACTTTTTTTTCAGTTGATAAAGATAAAGCAATGTTGGTGGTGTTACCTGATTCCTGACCTCTCTAATTACACCAGTGCCAGCATATCCTCTGCTGCTGGAGAGGGTTTTTGTACTGGGAAAGCTTATTTTATCTTATTTTATTTTGTTTTGTTTTATTTTATTTTACTTTATTTTATTTTCCTGAATGAAAATAAGCTTCCCAGTATGCCCAAGTGCACAGCAGTAAAACATTGTCTTTGGTGAAGAGGATTTGGTGCTTAAAAGTACGGGCTTCTTTTATTTTATTTTACTGTAGGTGAGTCTCCAATGAGTTAATAGTCACAAAAATGTCAATATTACAGCCAAAAGGTCTCTATCAGACAGATGTTGAGAAAAGAAAATACACTGGTATTTCTGTGCTGGCTATTTGTGCTGATAAATGCAAGTTTAATTACTCTCTATTGGTTTCATTTGGCCTAAATGGCTGTATGTTTCTTTATTTCCTTCTCCCACAGGAAACATAACATTGCTGATTAAAGGTTGAATATTTCAATATCAGTGTCCAACTTTCCTGCCCCTTGTAGCTGTGCATCAGTCTGCACATTTAAGTTTTCCTTTGACTTTTGTCATCAAACATCTCTGAAGTTCAGAAAGACTAGAAATTACCTTTTGGATAAAAGTTTTGTCGTGTGAAGTTTTTCTGGCAAATTGCTAGTTTGCACCAGTGGAAAGCTCACAGTAACTGCTCATCTGAACCTACTGCACCATGCTTCAAGCAGAGCAGGGACATTGTAACCTGGTTTCTTTAGGATAAACCTCAGGGAACAAGGCAAGTAAAGGGATTCAGAACCACCTCCCTCTGAGGAGGGGTTGTTCGACTGCACAACCCACTTGAATCCTGGCCCTGGGTAGAACAGCCCTTAAATTCAGGATCAGACCCTTTGATCCCCTCAAGTCAGAAAAGAGGACTCCTCAGGGTCCTCCTTGGGAACTCCATGAGATGGGCACACATCTGCAGCTGGGAAACAGTGGAGGAGCTGCTCTGTACAGCTGTCAGCAGAAAATATGGGAAGAACTGCTCTGGCAAAATTCAGGGTTCAAGTTCAGGCACCAGTGGTGATGATAAGACTGTCAGAATGGCTCACTCACATCTCTGCCAGGCTGGTGCGGCATCGAAGGCTGCCCCTGCTGATGGCAGGGTGTGTGCAAGCCTCTGCTCAACAGGCAGTGGTAGCACCCCAGAACTGCTTCTCACAGCACGGATGGAGATGGACCAGCCCCAGCGCATGGAAATGGATCTCTCCAGCTGAACAGCCAGGTAAATTGACCACTGTGCGTGCTCAATATAACCAGGTGGCCTTCACAACTCCAGGGCTAATGATTCTTGCACCTGCAGAGCTACAATATCACTCAGCTGTTTTTTCCTCATGCTTTTAATCACCTCTCAAACAGACAGACATTCACCTTGGAGGCTGCCATGCCCAGTGCACTAGAAAGCCTGGCAGGTGACCCAGTCAGTGGGAGGGGGGCAGCTGCAAGCAGGCAGCCACCAGGAAAACATGGGAGTTTCAGTGGTTTCTGATGCCTGGGGAATGGGAAGATGCCCTGAGCTAAGCAAGAATTAAGCACAGTTGTACAGAGGCCTGGCTGTTACGAGTTAAAGTAGCTTTGGTGAATATCTGTAAAAGTAGGATATAGAGCATTGTGCAGGAGAAAAATAACTCTTTTTGTATGACATGACCTGGGGCATCATGCCAGGCTATCACTTCCAGATTTGGAAGGATTCTGTGTTCTGTATGGCATGATGGAAAGTTTTGAAAAATAAGATTTCCTCTTCTGTGCAGGTCAGGTGGGTGCCCCCTGGCATCTTGTGCACTGCCACCGTGTTATCCTGTCATCCACAGGCACAAGACGGGAGCAGCAGCAGGGAGAGGTGGGTTTGTCCCAGGGGATACAGGAGCTGTGTGGGGATATCTCAGCCTGCAGCTCCAAGCTGCAGCAGGACCCAAGGTCTGCACACACTGGTGTACAGGTACTCTCGAAAACGGGGGCTGTGACGACTGAGACCTCAGGACCTGGCAGTGTCAGCTTGGAGCGCAACAGTGATTTCAAACCTTCTCTTTTGCCTACACTTCCACTGTCCAATCAGTCTAATTACTGCTGGGCCCTTGCCCATCATGTTGTGAAATGCTTCAGGGGCTACAGGGAAAAAAAGGGGGAAAAAAAAGATCAAACTGTGGTCTAAACCACAGGAGGAAGAAGACATCTGTCAGGACAAGCTCTTACCAGAAATGGGATAAAGAATCTTGTTTACTAAATCTTTCATGTCTGTAACTAGTTCAAAGACATCTCACAGTCCTCCTCATTAGAAGAGCAAAGGAACAACAGAAAAGCCCTCAGCCTAACTCGTTAAAAGCAGTAGCTTTGTGTGCTTGTGGTGTGGCAGGCATTCATAGGTTGGATTTTTTTCTTTTTCATCTACCATGGGTAGAGGAAAGTCCTTTCCAAGGTGATAGTTCCACACCCTGCGCGGAAATGTGAGCAAAGAGGAACTTTCTCAGTTGGATTTGGGTTTATTCACAGCTCCTGAAAACAGTGTTAACAAAGGTAACCTGTGCAGGGGGTGTGCCGTGAGTTACCACGAGTTATAAAGGATTTCAGGACAGTGAGAAGGCAGTTTCCTCTTCAACATACAGTTTTTCCTGGAAGAATTATGTGAGAGCAGAAAAGTTAAAATAGCACTGAAGTTCCCTGCACAGAAATACCCAGGGAGGCAAAACACCCATGAGTGGTGGCATTCCCCTGCACCACAACTGGGAGCATCAGTCGAGTGAAGAGGACTGAGAAGCTCCTCCGTTTAGCAAACACAACAGTAATGAGAACCAGTATCACCCTTTTCCAGCACACTGGCGTGTGGCTGGGGACAATAACCTGCATTTTTTACAGCCAGGTCTCCTGAGCCACAGCTGATGGGACACCTCCTGCCCTGGGGTGGCCACTGCTCACCGATCCCAGTGAAACTCAGTTGTGTACAGGCATATTGTAGAATTCCCACCTTAGATCCCACTGAGGCACAGCTTTGGCTTTCAGGCATCTCCCCTGCAACCTGTCCCTTGTGTTGTTTCTGCAGGGGCTTCATTCTGAATTAATTATTTCCATTTTATTTTTTTATTTCCAAAGAACATGAGTTGACTTTTACAGCCTCTTCAGCACTCCCCAAGCTTCATATCACACTTAAATGCTCATTTGCACTGCCTGAAGGCCTTCTCCAATCTGAATGATTTAATGAATCTGGCCTGTACTTCAGCTTAAGGGAAAAGCTACACATTGATTGAATTTTGGAGAAAAAGCCTGGAACTTTCAGCTATAAATTTATCTTGTGTTATGTCTTCAAGGTTCATTCATATTGTAATTTGCAAATGGCAAAACAATGTTGCTATTTATTAAAAACAATAGTGCTCTCAAAATTTTGATGGAAAAATGATGTTGCAGGGGTGATGATTATGAAAAATAACTCACACATCTTCCCCAGGGCCTGGGCAGAGCAAGGTCGGACTTGGCTGTGGAGTCCCCCTGATCCTTCCACGGATATCGGCACCTGCAGCACCTGGGATCCACGGCACAACTCTTTCCTCCAGAGGCCAGAGCTGAGTCTGCAATTTCAAGCAGGATAATCACCTTTCCAAGGCAATAACAAGCACTTCCCAAGAGCAGCGGGTTAAGATGGCCCAGAAGCAATAACAAGAATGTGCTGAAAAGTTTGGTCTGTCAATCCAGCTTCTGTACATGGCAGGGAGGATAAAACATTATTCAAACACTGTATTTTTTATTCTTTGTGTTTGTCTGTGCTCCCACTCTGATCACCCCTTGAATTATTATTTTTCAAAAAGATATATGGGAGAGAAATTACGTTTATCCAGGGAGAGCCACAATTTTCAGCTGTTTAAAATGCACCAGGTATGTTTTGAGCGCTGCAAACACACCAAGAGCTCCAGAGTTTACAGTGCAGTCTTCTGCAGCACTGATTTATTCTATTTTACAGCAATGCCCTGGGGTACCAGGTAGGCTCAATATCGGGAGTGGGGGAAGCAGACCTGGAAGATGCTTTGGGTACAGCCGGCCAGGTTTTTTGCAGCCTGCAAACGCTGGCCTTGCACCACAAACCGGTCTGCTGTTGCCATCTGCTGGAAAAACCCCTAATGGATATTTCCAAACATGGCGAGGAGTTCAGCTCCCGTTACTGAAATACTGGGGGCTTTTTGTGCTTTTTAGGACAGGCCTTTCCCCTCCAGGTCGGTGTGATCTGCCAAAGAACAGTGTGTGCACCGGGCTGTTACCACTCTCTGCACAGTGAAACACCTTCAACCCAGGCCAGTGTAAGAGCAAAACAATTCTTCCAACATAAGCCTGCTACTAGAGAGGCAAAAAATTATCCTTCCAAATGAATTCATCCTTCCTTTGTTTTACATCTCCCTTGTTTCTTCACACCATAGAATGGTTTGGGTTGGAAGGGACCTTAAAAACGACCTAATTCGAACCCCCTGTCCCGGGCAGGGACACCTTCCCCTCGACCAGGCTGCTCTGCTGTGCCCTCAGAGGTGTTACCTGAGCTCAGCAACCCCCACTGCACACGTGTTCACACAGATGCCACACAAACTTTTACACAAGGGAAAGTCCTAAAGACCCTGTTCATCCCAACACATTAAATCTGGAATTTATTTCTGCTTCTTCACTGCTTGCACTTATTTCTTTCTCAAACTATCACGGAGCAATATTTCTGCAGCCTGCTCCTATGGGATTTTCAGAGGCATTGGATATCATTTCCTTTTCCCTCAGATATCTTGTCCTCGCAGCAGGAGGCTTCAAAAATCCTTTCCTCCTCTTAAAGATTCAGTGGCTCATCGTTCTGTAAAATACAAGAGCAAATAATATCGTGGGACAGGCGAAATCTCTTCTTGCTTGCAAGCAGCCTTAAGCCAGACAGGCTGCTGGTTGCCACAGGCATTCTTAACTCCGTGTCATCAGGCCCCAGTCTAATCTGCGAGGTGTAATTGCCATGGCATTAAATCCGTCGCTGGTGGCTGATCACCTCCAGCTCGCAGGATTACACGGCCCGGAGCTGATGCTAACAAAGGCAGGAAGGGTTTAGGAAACGTCGCTGCTGCTGACAGGGCTTTAAAGTGTCTGCTCAAAGGAGGAGTCAATGGGGTGTGAATCCTCCCCCAGCAGAGCTGAGAATAGCAGGAGCCATCCCTGGGCTGTCTCTGAGCTACACTTCCACTGCCTAAAAGCTGTCCTGCAATGCGCCTTTCAATTCCAGAGCAAGGATGTTTAGGGTATAAACCCTGGCCGGGGGTGACGGGGGCTGTTTCAGGCAGCACAGGGAATTAATTGGTGCCACTTTGCCTGCTGGAGAAGGTGTGGAAGCGAGTCAGCCCAGACCCAAGACAGCGTTGGCTGTGTTCATTGGCCTCCAGCTGGCTCAGAGTGGGGGCAGAGACAACCTGCACCTTTACAAGCCTGTTTATTATTTAAAGAACCTCTATTAACCTTCACTAGCAGAATTGAGCATCTTCAATTTCAAAACTGGCATCCACAGTCCCCAAGCATCTACTGTAGCTTGGGGGACTTCTAGCGTGGGAGAGAAAAGAATCCGCCTCCTCTCTGTGCCATCCATACTCTTACCTGATGTGGAAATTGTAATGATATTATTAAGGCATGTCCTCAATGTGTCTCTTATTATCCTGCCATTTGTGAAGCCCGAGGTTGGCATGTCCTAGTTAGATTTCTGATGTGAATTGCCAACTCACATGGAAGTTTGTACTCGCTGTGGAGTGACTTATCCTATAAAATTTCTGTCATAGGTTTCTGTGTCTCGGCTCCATAAAGAATGCCATGGCCTCACTGTCGGCAGTTTTTATTCCTGCAACAGTGTAAAAATGCTATTTTAATATTATTTATTATTTTAAAAGAAAATATTTTAAAACTTGAAGTGATAGCTAAAATCATACCCCAAAGCTAGAAAGGGCAAGTACAGATAATATTTCTCCCTTTTTGTAGAATTAGTTTTCATTCAAAAATATCCTGATGAGGATGTGTTTTTATCTATTTAATGACCTATACTCACTATAAATACTATAAATACTAGATTTATACTAGTATTAATACTATAATAGTATACTATAAATATAAATACTAGATTTATTCTCCAGGTGCTTTTGAGCCTCCTCTTGAGCCTGTGTAAGCTGTTTGTGTCCACCCCATCCTCCAGCAATGCTTTCCACAGGCCTCCAAGCCATTTCAGGAATACCTGTCTCCTTCGGCTGCCTTTGAACCCTGATCTCCTGACTTGCTGCCCCGTGTTCTTACATCAGCAATGGCAGAACCTCTTTCCTCTTCCCTCCTTTCTCAGATGGTTACTTTTGGGTACAAACACACATTTTTCCTTCTCGTTAATGGTGAAACCAACCTCTTACAGGTTGGTTGCTGTAGAAAGCTGAGCCAAGTGGTGTTGAGCAGAGCAAATAATTCTTTCAACTGCATTTTATCATTTGTCTCTGAAATTTGCCAGTCCCTTCCTTTGGCTACATTCCCTGTGACCTTGTCCCTGTCCTGTGCAGCCAACAGAGACCTTTGCAATGAAAAATTCCTCCTTCAGATGTTTGCATCTCTGCAAAGCAAATATTAAGGAAGATAGTGCACCTCTGTCTCACAGACAGCCTCTCATCCTTTACAGCATCAGAGGCACAAATCTGTGTGTCCACAATCTGTTTTGTGTGAACTCGATCAAGTTCCTAGAATCATGGAATAGTTTGGGTTGAAAGAGACTCTTAAGATCACCTCATTCCAACCCTGCTGCCGTGGGCAGGGACATCTTTCACCAGACCAGGTTGCTCAAAGCACCATCCAGCCCGGCCTTGGGCACTTCCAGGGATGGCGCAGCCACAGCTTCTCTGGGTATCCTGTGCCAGCCAGGTGCCAGAGGAGGAAGAAAACCCTTCCCCTCCGGAGCAGAGGCTGCTGCAGCCTTGTGTAACCTTGTGTCACAGAGTGTGTGTGGCAGGAAGGCCCTTTCCATCGAGGCATAATGGCACTAAAGATCTTTTTCAGGAAAACCAGAACAATGGAAAAACGAAGGAGCCTTCAGTTCTTCCAACAGATTTGGGAACAAATTGAAGGAGGAGCAGAGCTGGCCCGGTGCCACAGCTTTGCATGCAGTGGGGATGGAGAAGCTGCAATAATGTGTCTTCTTGGCTGAGTCTTTAAAAATAAGGCACTTTTCTGTTGTTCCTTTTCAAGCATTACATAAAAGCTCCCCCTGGAAGTCCAAAGGCAGCTGTTTTCTTAGCACAAGGAAGTCAGGAAGAGGCAAGGCAGGCAAAAACATCAGATAAGTCTGAATGAAAAACTTGGCTAACCTATTTTTCCCCCCTCCTAAACAGCCAATTTTGAAGCATTCTGCAGAGATCTGCCTGGGAGGAAAAGCAGAGCCAACCACTGAAAACTGATATCTGAGCTCTGGTGAGGACCACTGCTCTCCCAGCCTCGGTGTGGGAACCCCTGAGCTTCCATTCCCTCTTCTGGGAGTATTTCTCCTCTCATCCAGGCAGCCCAGAGACCTCCTAGGTAACAAGCAGATAAATTTTAAGAAATGAGATCTTCCAAGTAAGAAGTGATATGACAAAAGGAAATGGCCTCAAGTTGCGCCAGGGAAGGCTGAGGTTGGATTTTAGGAAAAATTTCTTCACTGAAAGGGCATTGGAACAGGCTGCCCAGGGAAGTGCTGAGTCCCCATCCCTGGAGGTATTTAAGGGACATGTAGATGTGGTGTTTAGGGATTTGGTTTGGTGGGGGGCTTGGCAGTGCTGGGGTAGCAGCTGGGCTCAGTGACCTTAGCAGGCTGTTCCAACCAACAGGATCCTGTGGTTCTAAAGAGCCTTGACCCCTCCACCTCTCACACAGCACCTGAATGTTGACGAAATGAGGCTGGTCATGGACACTGGAGGTCCCCATCCCATGGGGAGAGGACGAGCCACTGTCACCCTCAGGGAGGGTCTCGTCCCCAGACAGCAGTCAGTGACTCCATCCCTGCCTGGGGCTCTCTGTGCACGCTTGGGGGTGGACACCTGCCCTTGTGTGTCCCTCTGGGGATCCGGGAAGAGAACCAGGTCCAACCATCGGGCAGCTCCAGGGCTTGCAGGCTTTGGGGCTTTGCAGTTGTAGTGCCTTGTCACAAGGTGGCAGGGACGTGACACTGCCTGGCACGCTTCTGGCCTCAACTCCTTGCTGCTTTCTTCCCTATCCAGTATGGATTTATCAGCAATCTTCTGTCTTTTCTTTAAAAATGTCCTTGGGATAGTTCAAAGAGAGGGTAATTAGGTATTTCAAAGCCTAAATATTTTACCTATTTGCACTAAAGAATAAAGAAAAAGAAAGTGCTTTGCGTCCTTCTGCCTGGAAGTCATTGTGACATGGGGAAGTGAGGAAGGGGCTGGCCTGGCTAGCTCTGGCTGCTGCTGCTTTCATGTTAAACCCAAAAGCTGTGATGATGAAAGAGCAGGCAGCCCTTCTGTTCTGAGTCACAGGGACCATTTCTTCCTAAATAACTGAAGATGGAAATCATTCTTGTAGCTTCAGAAGAAAAAAAAATGTATAGACATGTATAGATGTGTATATATACATACATTTCCTTCAATGCAGAAGAAAATCTCAGTTATATTATGTTAGCTCTGGCTTCCTAGAGAATATCCTTAAGTCTGAGCTTCTGAAAACAAGTGTCTGTGCATTTATAGGACCATTTCCCTTCTTTTTATATGCCTCCCACAGCAATCTTTTGCTCTCTCACAGGCCAGGAGTTTTGTGATTTTACTACTCTGCTCTCTCAAGGGTGCTGCAGGCCATGTGGCAGGGAGTGAAACCTTTGTCACTGTTCATCAAACAATTTCATACAGAATTCTACCTGTGATGATAAAATTAGATTTGTGTTAATAAGCTGTTAATAACCACGAGGTAATTATTTAGCTTATCTCTGGAGTCTCAGCTGATTGTTGTCTCCTTATGTTTGCTTGCCTGGCAGTCTTCAGGGAGAGGGGATTTTCAGGTTTTTTAATCTGCAGTATATGCAGTGAGAGATTACTCAGCTGTCACTCTGCAGAAAACATCCCTATTATGCAGCAGGAGGTATCCATAACAAATTGCTGACATCCAAATTCAGCTCTGAACAAATGGATGTGCAGAATGCCTGCTGCTCCCCAAGTCGGAACCAGATCACGGCAGAGCAGAGGCATTGGCACAGCAGAAGGAAAAGAGCAGAAAATCGTCCAAATAAAGCAGGTAACATTGGAAAATAATTGTTTCTGAGCTGCTGTTCACTAGCAAATATTTCCGCTTTTCAGCACAGTGCAGTGGCCCAAGAAGGGATTTGTTGTGGGTCAGCTGGATGTACTCCTGCTTCGTACTGAGTCTCTGAGATTGACCCGAGGTTTGCATTCCAATTTATTGGAACAGACAGTAATCAGACATTTTCTCAGCTATCTAAAGCACAGACCCATGGAACCAAGTGAGTCTGAGCTCCCACACGGTTATTACAAACCTTGAGATTATTGTGTACCGTTGCAAGCTTGCAATTTATTTAAATACACTAAGAAAGACAGCTTTGAAGTTCCAGGCATGCTCTTAGTTGGGAGGGAGAGAGGAAAATCCTTTTTTAACACGTTGCAATTCATCTGTGGAACTCACCACTGCAGGACAGCATTAAGACTGAAAGTGTAATAAGGTGCAGAGTGAAATGGAGACGCTGACAGGTGACAGGAGCATCCAATGCACAAGCCCACAAATTTTGCTTTTTGGTTTGGTTTAAACTCAAAGTTGTAAGGAATTTGGGAATGAGATGGCAAAGGTCTTTATGTCTTCTGAAATGAAAGCTAGGTGAACCTCGAGATGAATTGGTTTCAGAACAGCAGGCCAGAATGCTTCATTTTGAGAATGTGGGGACTCCGCCTTTCAGTTGTTGTGTGCTGTTTTCTATCCAGGGAATTTCGTGTGGGCTTGTGCAGTGCTTCAACTGAAGTAAATCAATGTTTTCCAGTGAATGCAGCACCAGACTAAAAAGTTCCATTTGTCTTCAGCACAGCTTTGTCGTATTGAAGTGGAAAATACAAAGTAGCAACGGCTGTCTAATTGCTCCAAACTTTTCCAGCTGGGAGTTGAGTTAAACTGGTGTAGGGCTGAGTTCTTTCTGCCTTGGGAACATACCTTTCATCATCCTCTGAAACTGGGTACATTCAGGAACAAGGAACTGGATGTGAAATATCCGTTCCTGATTGCCACTTCTCACGTGCCCAAGGCTGCACCATAACTCTCCCTTTGTGGGCACCTCCTGAGGCCCTCTTTGCCTCTTGTTTTGGCAACTTTTGGTCACATCACAGGCCTCAAGAGTCCCCGGGTTCAATTCAGGTTTAAAATCCGAGTGAACTTCCATAAGAAAATCCATCCCAGCTCTGAATCTCCTGCCAAGGAACAGCCTCCAGATCTCATGCAGGGCTCATGGAGGTGATTTAAGTTCCTGGCAAACGTACATTTGGGCAGAATGGCCTACCACACCTCTTGGAATGACATCAAAGAAGCTCGCAGGGAAAAGCAAAGATCTGCTAAAATCTCTATCTTCTGTGATGTTTGCTTTTTAGTTTCAAGCATGACAAATTTCGTAAACTGACTGCAGATTTCTCACCAGCCTGGACACACTGAGGTAATCCTGGGGGAAAATCTGTCCTTTTACCAAATTCCAGCTATTTGCTGCCAGGCTTGAAGTTTGAGACCTGAACTTTGTGTCAGAGCCTGTGTGATCTATTAGTCAGGACAATTGATTTATTCCTTTGAAACACTGTGCTAAGCTGTCACCGACCACATTTTTCTCTGGTTCCCAGGAACCCTGCTTCTCTGGCTGTTCATGGCCATAGCAACTGGAAAACAGACTCTGTAGGAGAAAGTGCATCAAAGAATCCCCTCTGACAGTAAAAGGGAGAGGAAAAAAACATATGATACAGAAAAGCAAGGAGCTTATTCAGGGCCAGGCCTGAATCCAGTTTTGTGGGAGAGATTTTCCACTAGAGGACAGAGAGAATCTAGGGCAAGAATAACAACAAAGTCCATAACATTATTTGCTTCAGTGTTTTCTGCCGTTAGCCCTTTTTTTTTTTCCCCCACACTTGCCTCCCACCCACAATTTCACAAGTCAGATTTTTGCAGGTACCAGCGCAGCTGAGAATCCTGCCGGGAAGTTCAGAGCCCTGGACAGACAGACGGCTGTGCTGGGTGTGTTTATTTCCACAGAACAGCTTGTCAGTTTAACAAAGACAGCAAAATCAGAGAGAAAAACATGTCACATGCAGCCACCGTGTGTCTATAGCACATCGAGGACGATCTCACTGCTCTTTTCATTCGGCAGGGGAGGTTTAGCCCATGGCTCTATTTTCTCACTCCTAAAGCTATGTTAAAATCATCCAGGGGTCAGCCACAAGCCTGCACTACTAAATTCACCTTTAAACACAGGCTGTCGGCTCTTCTGCATTCCATAAGGGTGGCAAAAGCACCTCTAACAGCAGCACACTGTTTATGCATAATGCAAAAATGGGCATTAAAAAGAAAAAAAAAAGAAGGTTCAGAAAACAAAAACGCACTTTTTGTCAGAGATCGTGTTGCCAAGCTCCAGCCTACAGCCATTTGCAGCTAAGAAGTAGAGCTCCAACAATACAGTTTGTAATGAAAAAACTGACAGAGCTTCAATTTCAGCCACTCTCGTTCAGCACAGACTGAGTGCACTAATGCACCTGGTCCTTTTAGAGAAGGCACTGCCATCTTCTTTCCTGTATTAAAAGAGGAGAGGTGGGACTTTGCAAGGCCTGGCTCAGCAGCACCCAGGCTTTAGGCAGCTGTAATTCAGCATATCACAGCAGCACCATGTTAAAACCCATCTGGATGGGCTGGAGTTTGGGATCCAGAGGCTGAGGACAGGCGTGGAGAGAGGGATAGATGGCTGGAGGGCTGTTGGGCAGCCTGGTCAGGGCGGGTCTGCTGCCACCACAGAGGTGTCAGCAGGAGCCTGGCTTAGAGTGACAGCTGCTGTAACCTCGGCAATGTTCTCTGTCCCTCAGAGGTTGTATGTCCAGGGCAGGCTGAATTGCTCTCTGTTGAAATCCCCACATCCCATAGGATACCTCTGCATTGACACTTTGCTTTTTTCTACCACTCTCCCTCGATGCTTTCAGTTTTACCCTGGAGCATCTTACCTGAGTGCCCTTCAGGAGAGGCACATGCTCCATACAGCAAACGAGCTCTGGAAAGAGCTGTGGGGGACACAGGAATTCTGTGGATACAGGGAGGGGGACACAGGAATTCTGTGGATACAGGGAGAGCCACACATGCAGCCTTCTGCCCGTGTAGCAGGAGACAGAACAGCTGTGTCAGAGCCACCAGGCTGAGTTTTACACCAAACCCTTGGCCTTTAAAGAGCCACCATGCCCCTGGGGATCACAGACAGCCCAGGCTCCCTGTGAGGAGTCTGGTGGGAATGGGAACACTGAACTGAGTGATGCCCTGCTGTCGCTGCAAGCCAGGCAGGACCTCAAGCTTTTCAGAGGGGATCCCAAAGCTAAATTAGTGTTTTGGCATGCTAAACTGATTGATTATGATTAACTGCATAAATGTGAGGGCAGCTCTCACATTTGTGTTTGCTCATGAACACCAGGTGACTCCATGAGGACTAAACAAAGCCTCAGGAGCAGCAGCAGCAGCTGCCTGGCTTCCTCAGGCTCCCATTGTTTGAAGATGAGCCCAGCCAGGGCCAGATTGCTAAACAGGCATGGCAGGAATTTTACTTGAGCATTGGTTGTGTTATTGAAGCTGGGCACCTTTTGTCCTTTCCTGCTTGGTTCTTCACAGCCCTTACAGGAAAATGCTGCCTCTTTTCCACAGGCGAGGAAAAACTGAGGCACGGGGTTTCTCAGCCAGATGACCTGAGTAGCTGCCATCCCAGCATCAGCCCCGCAAGCTGAAGCAGCTCTCCAGCAGCATGGCAAGGTCAGAAGTGCATGGAGCCAGTGGCACAAACATGTGCTTAGCATCTCTTGTATTTAATAAACGTTTTTTCCATGTTTTTCTGCTTTTGCTGAATTAGTCTTGTTATTCTTTCAATTTTAATTAGAAATCCTGATGGGAAAAGCTCTGCAGGAGCTCCAGTCACAGCTGGCTGGGCACCTGGCTTGGTGAGCTGGCTGAGGTCAGTACCTGCCTGCAAGCAGAGGCTGCCAAGGTTTTGCTGTGCAAAGTTTTGCCTTTTGTTTTTGGAGGCTCAGATCTTATCCAGACTGTATTTTGGCCAGTAAACGAAAGGCAAAACTGGGAGGTTTCTGCTTTGGGTGTTCTGTGTGATTTCTAGCCTTTGGATGAGAAAATCTAATATCATGTTTATTACAAAAAACCCCACAAAATCTAATGTAATACTCTGTCCACGCACACGGGGCAGTTGGCAAAGGCTGCTCCTCTGCTTTTACCCTGCATGTTTCTGGCAGTGCTGCAGCTGAGGTGCTGGCTGCTCTCAGCTCTGTGGGAAAGCCTGGCTGTGGTTCCTCAGCAGCTGGAGCGTGCAGAACTTGTGCTGACCGATGCCTGCACGGCTCCATCGCTGTTTGAGGCTGTGGGTTTTGCCATGATTCTCCTCCCAGACACCTCGGTGCTGCCACAGCTCAGCGCCTGCCATGGGTCACAGCCTGGTGCCTGAAGGTGTGCTCAGAGACCTGAGTGTCTGCCCTGAGCAGTGCCTCGGGCACACAGGTGGCTTTGGGCTGCTTTCACTCTGAGGAGCATTCTGGCACCCCTAACTAATGTCAATTATTAATACAGATATTTAATAACTCTCCTTACACGGTAAACAAACATTCGCTCAAGGAATCCTAAATTACACCAAAGCCGTGGTGTCATTCTTTCTGAGCAGTATTCCTACTGCTAACAGGAGGCTGGACCAAACCCAGCAAAGGAGTATTTGCCCTACCAAAGGCTGCCAGGTGCTGCAGAGGTACGGGGCAGCAGTAAAACAGCTCTGGACCTGCACATCTTCCTCCTCCCCTGCAGCCAGAACATTTACAAACCACTTCCTTCAAAAGAAATGTATATTTGACGTAAGGAAAATTACTTCAGCCTCAGGTTAGCGAAATACTTATTTCATGAGTTGAAGTATACAGAAAACCCAGACAAGTTCCTTTCTTCTGGCCTTAATTTTGAAGTTACCTGTTCAATGCAGTGCTTTACAAAAGGACCTCAGGCCTGCTCACCTTCTGTTAAAAGTAGGAAAAGTGGAGAGGTCAAGCAACGTGACCCCAAACCTGTCAGTGGTTATCCACGTTCCTGTGGATAGACTCAGCAGGTCTGAGGCTGCTTCCCCTCTGTTCAGGTGCCTTCTGTAGGAGGAAAGCCTGTCTAGTATCTGAAGGACACAAAGCTAAACCTTGTCTTTCAACGCAGGATTCATGTCCCACACCAGGCTGCAAGAGCTGTTCACAGCAGCATTTGGGACTTTAGTTTGGACCCCGACACGGTTTGAGGTCTGCAATAAATTAGAAGCTCAGGTCTGTGGCTGCATAGCAGGTTTCATGGAAAAACATTTTCAAGTATTTTTGCTCCCCTTCTAAAAACTTCCTTAGGAAGAAGCTACTGGTAATTTTAGGCGGTGAATGGTGTTACAGGGAGCATGGCCAAGAGGATTTCAGTTTTCCAAATGGTACATGTTTCATTTTGCAAACTGTACTTCTGAGTAACAGAAAGTGATATATTGGTTCTTCAGGAAATGATGATAAATGAATCTGTTTGGAAAAGCAGCTCCATGCAGTCACTGCTTTTTTAATGCTCATTTAAAAAAAAAAATCAATTATGTCTTTCTCAAGCAGATCTAAGCAGAGGCGAACCATCTCCAGGTGAAGGCTAAAGTTCACCAGCCTTCTGAGTACACCAGGGCTTGTGTATCCCTTTATCTCCATAATTATGTATGCTTTTGATATGGAAGATGAACCGAGCAGTTTGACTGAGTTCAGCTTGGAGATTTGGGATTTGTTTGAACTGCTCACCCTGAGTTCAGCCCTGACTGCAAAGCTCTGTGGCTCTGGAACAGACGCAGGGTGAGTGGTTAACAGGGAAGCTCTGTGTGTATACCCCTGTGGTCAGCAGCTTCTCTGCCTCTAATCTATGCACATACATCAAAAGCCAAATATTTTTAACAGTGACTCTCTGGAGGATAATGAGAGAAGAAGCAGTGGAGCTGTTTTTCCAGCCAGTGGATCTCGGCATGGTTACTGATGGGAGATGTGCAGTTTCCTTTGCACTGTGTGGGGAGCCAGGAGCATTGCCCTTTTCCTTTGTACCTTGGCAGAGGGAAAAGATGACACATTCCTGTTTTGCTGAGGGAGATGCAGCTCCCTTCAGGAAACTCAGTGCCAGGGATTTAATTTTTCAAGAGCTTATGAAAAGTGCCTGTGATTTACAGACATGGTTTCAATCCTGTGATGGGCAAATACACTCTGAGCACACTTTGCCCTGTGACTTCCCATCCTCCAGCTGTCCCCAGCCCAAGCTGCCTCACAGTCAGATTAAACCTGACCAGGCTTATCTGGTTGCACACGGAAAGATGTTTTTAAAGGAGCAATTTCAAGGGAGGGAGGTCAGAGGAAGCAGTCCTACGTGGCTCAGATGCCCTCTCATGCATTTGGATATTTAGATATTTGGATGCTGACACCAACACTGATGGCAAAGTGAGTGAACATTTAGAAAGCAAGGACCAAGGCATTAATGCTCATGTCAGAGGTCATTGCACAAATGACTCAATCTGTCACTGAAATAAGGGTTTGGAAATGTTGTCTATATCAAAGAAAATGTACATTTGACGGGGTTTGGAGGGTATTTTTCCTTCAGAAAGCAGCATGGGGTAAGCGAGTTACTGACATGGCAGTAATTCAAAAGAGGAGAGTTTTGTATCCCTGCTGTGAGGCTGAATGACAACATAACAGAGTTAGGAAGGGGAAAGGGAGCCTCAGCCATGGGCCTCCCGCGCTCTAAACTCAGTAACAACAACTAACACCGAAAAAAGACTCACGCATCAGGCAACCTTGAATTTCTCCTGCAGTCGTGAAAGTGAAACGAAAGTGAGCAAGTGAAAGATTTTAGGTGCAAATTGACCTGTTGGCTTTTGTCAGCCAAGCTTCTGGAAATGGATTTATTCCTTAAAAATAACTTCATACTTACTGTTTTTCAATCAAATGAAAAATACGTGCTTGTAAGCCACTGGAAGAGTAGAATTTCAATCTCTTTGTTCTTTTTTTTTTTTATTCTGGGAAAAAACCCACGTGTCTCAACTTTTCCAGATAAGCATAAGTGCAGTGAAACACAAAGTGGGGGGAGAAACTCCCAAGCAGTTAAATACTGGGTTTTGAAGCATTCTAAAAGCCTTTAAAAGAAATAGTTTCTTTTCTAAGCTTTTCCACCCAGTTTATTTGATTTAAAAAAAAAAAAAAAAAAGAGGTGTGAATGCTTGATGTGAAACTCAGGCTCACAAGCAAGACAGGGATGAACTATCCCTAGAGGCAGCGGCTCTGCTGTCACCCAAGCAGGATGGGACAGACACCTCACCCTTTGCTCCAACCACCATGAAGGTGAACTTGAGCCCATCACTCGTGCTGTTACTGATTAAAGAGATGGGGTGTTGGAGGAGGTGGAACTGGAGTTCACAGACTTCGCCCTAGGCACAGGGAATAGCTCAGCAACCTTGGTGTGAACGCACAATCCATCACTTGGTTTTCAAAGTGCAGTATGCAAAGAAAACACAGGGATGCCATGTGAGCCTCCTCACTGAGGCTGGTGTTGGATTTTATTCTGCCTCATACCTGGGAGAAAACAAAAATGAGCGATAATGGTGTGGGTGAAACTCTACTTTCCTGTGCAGCTCCTCCTTCTGCCAGGCAGGGGCAGCACTGAGAAGTGGATGTCAGGACAAAAATATACTTTCCGGTTTTCTTCAGCTATTAAAATTCATGCAAATTTTTCCAAAATGTATCTTCTTAAATAACAATATCTCAACTTTTTGAGAGTGAGTTACACTCTTTTATACATATATATATATATTTCAAAAAGTCACAAAGTAGCCAAACCAGCAACTGTGAAAAAGCATCAGCATTTACCAAACGGCAGCCAGCCCTACATCTCTATGATTGCTACTGACATGTGGGTTAGGACCCTCAGTTTCTCCCAGGGAACATGTTGTCTCGTGGTATTTCTTGCCTACCCAGCCAGAGTAATGGAAACAGTGTGAGGATAAGCTGTTCAGATAAGTGTTTGCCAGCCACCCAGTTTTATGGTTACTTGGAGCAATCTGCTACATATTCTTTGTGAATTATATTTCTCCCCGTAAAGAGAGTTTGGTTAAGGCAAATAACTTTTTATTCCACTGTCAGCCTTATTCATCCATGCCTGATGTCAGCTGTCTTTGAACATGAGAGGGTCTAATTTCTTATCAGCTTTAGTGAAAGGATCTTTTTCTTATATAGATTTATCAGAGCTGAGTAACGACTGAGAAAAGTCAAAACCCAAATGGTGACAGCACATGGGGCTCCAAGCCACAACTATTTGTAGGCAATAATCCCAAACTGGTCTCATCTGGAACCACGAACACCCGTGTTCAGATACCCCGATGCCACAGCCTCGTGTGTGAGCAGCAGCCAGCAGCAAATCCACCTCCAGGGAAGGAGCACCCTGCAACCAACTGAGCACGGGGACCACAGGCCTGGGTGTCCCCAGTTACTGGAAACACTGACCTGGAGCGTGGCCTTGGACATCTGCTGCTCCCTCTGACTGACAGTGCCTGCCTGAGAGAAGACCAGAAAAGTGAAATCCAATGCTCCGCTCACCCTGAAATTGAGTCCCAAGTGATTCTTGGGCACATACTGCTCTACCTGGTGCTCCTTGCTGTATTACTGCCAAGGAGTACCTAGAATTTGTTTCTTCTTCTCTCAGTTCACAACTGTAATTTCAGGGCGATGGAATAACTTGAGCTTTTGGATGGATTTCTGCATTGCTTTGCTTGAGGAAAGAACAAAACCAAAGCACTGTTTCCCTTAAAGACTTTCAAAATGAAGTTTTCCATTGCCATCAAAATGAAACATACTTTTATTTCAAAATTTACCTCTGCTGTAATTTAGCTCCCTTCCATCCGAACCAAAATGTTCAGCTTGAACTCCACTTTAAAAATAGTAATAATTTCTCGGTTGTTTTAACGCATTGCTTAGAAGAATTGGGCATCCCAGACTGTGGATTGGGTGGGGACTTGCTACTTGGGACTATCTCCTGCTGCAAAACTTCTCATTTGGAAGACCCTCTGAGGAGTGCTGATGCCATCTGGCAGTCCTGGGCACTGTAATGCTGGTTCAGCACTTCTTTGGGTTCCAAATGCTGCCAACATTAGGAGAACATAATGGTGCAGAACGTATCAAACCGGGATTCAAATGTGCTGTACACTGAAAATGAACCAAGCAACTGCTGTTTCCACCCCCAGCAAGCTGTAAACTTCACACCACCACGAAAATAATAGTTACCTGGTTGTGGCTGTCATGTGCACAGAAGTGTTCTCAAGTGCTCTGCTTTGGGCTGGGATGGAGTTAATTTTCTTCCTATTAGCTGTGCTATGCTTTGGGTTTAGTATGAGAATGATGTTGATAACATACTGATGAAGCATCACTTTTTTCTCTTGGGTCTTATTCCTCTCGTTTTGTTATGTCCCCTTTTATTACTCCTACTTCTACTTCTATAATTATTATTATTACTACTATAATAATATTTTATTTTGGTAACTACAGTTTTTATCTCAGCCCACAGGTTCTGCCTTTTTCTGTCTCTCCACCCCATCCCACTGGGGGTGAGGACTGGGGGGAGCAAGCAGCCACGTGGTACTTGGTTGCCAGCTGGGGCGAAACCATGGCATCCAGAAATACTTGGCAACTTCAAGCATGACTGACATGGTTTTGCAGAACTCCTGGCACGTTTGTGTGGAATTCACCACGAAGTGAGGGCTACTTGTATGGGATAGGTGGTAGAGCCAGCAGCCAAACTGCAGGCACGTGCAGGAACGGTGCTGAGCTGGCCTTGCCTGCTCACACACGGGGGCTCCTGCTCCAAGGGCAGCCTTTCCAGGGCTGGTCTCTCCAAATCTGGCATCTGGGCTTGGGACATCCCTCAGCACTGCCAGGGAGTTTGCAGGTGACACCGAGCTGGGTGTGCAGTTGACCGGATGCAGTCCAGAGGGACTTGGACAAGCTCAAGAAGCGGCCCACAGGAATCTCAGGAGGTTTAACAAGGCCAGGTACTGGTGCTGCACCTGAGTCAGGGCAACCCCTGGTGTCAGTCCAGGCTGGGGGATGGACAGATGGAGAGCAGCACTGGGGAGAAGGACTTGGTGGAGGAGAGGCTGGACGTGCCCTGGCCACGTGCACTGGGAACAAGAAAAGCCAAATGTGCCCTGGGCTGCACCCAAAGCAGGGTGTGCAGCAGGTGAGGGAGGGGATTCTGCCCCTCTGCCCCACTCCAGTGTGACCCCAGCTGCAGTGCTGTGTCCAGATCTGAGATCTGCAGCATAGGAAGGACAGGGAACTGTTGGAGTGAGGACAGAGGAACCCACCAAGATGATCAGAGGGATGAAGCAGCTCTCCTTGAGGAAAGGCTGAGAGAATTGGGATTGTTCAGCCTGGAGAAGAGAAGGCTCAGGACCTAATTGTGGCCTTCCAGTACCTGAAGAGAAAGTACCTCTACAAGAAAGAGGCAGAAGGACTTTTTACAAGGTCCTGGAGTGACAGGACAAGGGGCAATGGATTCAAGCTGGCAGAGAATAGGCTTAGATTAGGTGTCAGAAAGAAATTCTTCCCTGTGAGGGTGGTGAGGCCCTGACACAGGTTGCCCAGAGAAGCTGTGGCTGCCCCATCCCTGGAAGTGGTCAAGGCCAGGCTGGATGGGGCTCTGAGCAACCCGGGATAGGGGAAGGTGTCCCTGCTCATGGCAGGGGGTTGGAACAAGATGAGCTTTAAGGTCTCTTTCCACCCAAGCCATTCTCTGTTTCTATGATATCATGACTGCATCTGTAAAATTACGGACTTAAATCCTGGGCTGCAGCTCCCAGGCTGAAGGGCTTGGTTTGTGGCCTGCTCCAGCTGTATCCTCTTTCTGTTCCTGAACACTGCTTCCGACTCTAAGGGTGAATGGCATTCTGCACACTTGCATCTTGTAGAATATTTTCTATTCCTTTCAAGAGCATCGACAAAACCTGTTACTCTTGGATAGAAATTGTCATTGCACAACATTGAGGTGACTAAAGCAGATAGGGCTGGTCTTTAACCTTTTTATTGTTTCGAAGTCCTTATTTAATCCTGACAATACAATGTCTGTAATTAGCAACGATGCTGTGCTTTTTTGTGCTTAGAAACTGTTAATCAGGCAACTGTAGGAGAAAAATAACTGCAAGTGTGGGAGGGAAGCAAAAGAATCCTGACTCATGTTTTGGTGTGTTTGAAGCCTTCTCAGTAAACAGGTAAAGAAAGACAAATATCTGAAAAGGATTTGTTTCCCTGCAGTGGTTGCATTTGGATCTACAGAATAGCTGGATTTCTTTGTACCCTTATGAAAGCTGCAATAACAACTGCCCTCCTTTCTTGACATGCTAACCACACACACGAAATACGTTAATCTTTCTAAGCACTATAATGCCTAAGGGAAAATAAGAATAAGGTGTCCTGCTGTTAGGTACTGCACAGCCGCTGCCCGGATGTGTAAGGCAGACAGGGAGTGTGGGAAATGGATATCACACGGTTCCTGCTGTTAGGGTGTAGTGGGAAAACTTCTGCTGCAGGATGGTAGTGGTGTGATTATGACATGCTGGAGCAGGGCAGGGGAAAAAGATCAAACTGGAATCATTGTTTTTACTTTTTCTACACGAGAAGTCTTTTGGAGTGGACTGATACCAGTCAGAAATTCACATCAAGGTCTTTAAGCCGTTTTAAAGAAAAACTCTTGGAAAATTTGAAAAAAGCTCATTCAGGCAATTTTTAAGGCAGAACTTTTAGCTCTTTTCATGTTGAAGCAGTATTTTCTTTAGAGGCAGACCTAAATTGAATTTCTTTTAAAAAGTTTCAATGAAGCCACTTAATTTTGGTTCAAAGCAGACATTTGGTTCAAACAACCTATTTTACTTTTATTTTGCTAAACCCCCTCTATTCCTTTGCCCTCTACCCCCACTCCTCATTTGAAGCCGACTTTAAACTTTTTATTTCAGGTTATTTTCTTCATTCAGGAAACTTCTGGACAAATTAGGTAGTTTTGCTTTATGCAGGAGACCTTGTTTGGTGCCCAGGTGAGTGTTTGTTGAATTGTGAATTTCATCTATCCTAATCTGTGGTTACAGCCATGCCAGAAAGACCCTCTTGAGCCTAGAAGGTGCACATGGATTGGTGATTCCTGCCCTGCTCTTGCTGGTGGGAGCTCCCAGCTTTCCATGGTGATTTCAACCCCTTGTGCACGAGTGCAGGAGGAAAATGTACCTTGGTTCAGACAGCAGAGATCTTCCATTTTACCTCTAGTTTAGTATAATCTTTACCTGCAGACTAACAGAAAAATGTCTCATGAATGGGTGATTCAGAATGAAAATAGAACTGCTGGCTTCAAATTACAGGAGAGTCCTGTCAGAGAAAGCTTTTTACCCACAACACAGTAATAGATGACACAGACTCTTCCAAGACACCAACAGAATCCACTGTATTTTCTCTACTGGTTCACAGAGCATGTTTGGACTCTCACTAATGAAGCACAACTGACGTGATCAAATAAATGAAAAACTGCTCAACGGACAGGAATAAGGGTTTTGGAAACTGGGTGAATACTAGTTGCTTTTTGAAATGTAACTTCTGTTTATAAAATGCTCTGCAGCTTTGAGATTGATGCCTTGGGTTTTCACTTTTATATTTTTCAAATCCCATACTGCCTCGTGTGTAACTCTGAAGTTTCTTGTAGCCTATTAACTTCTGCTCTCTTAGGCCAGGTAGACATAACAAAGCCTCTCCAGGCCTGCTCTCCAAAGACACCCAGACAGTCCTAGGCCCAAAATGTGTGAACCAGCATCTTGAGAAGGAAGGTGAGCTTGGGGAAATTACATCATTAGCTAAAGTTTTAATTGGAGAATTAACCCTGATATGCAAATGAACCAAACCTATAAAAGTGTGAAGAACTCATGACTCGTTGTCCATCTTGGGGTCCATTTTGAGAGCAGCGTTTTGCTCCTCAGGGTGTACCTTTGAAGGCCTTTCAAATAAATATCCACCTGTATTCCCTTACTCCTGTCTCATCTCTGTTTTCAGGTGGCCTCTAAAGGCATCACGATGAAAGCATGAGGTATTCTCAGTGAAAGAATACTGACTAGATTGTCCCTTGGCACCGTGCCATCAGAAGTATCTTGGTGCTGGTCATTGCCCCTGAGACCGAGTGTCATCTGCTGGTGTGGCCACACCTGCCGTTCCCAGCTTGGACATTGTGGCTGTTTGCAGCGTGGTAACAAATGTTCTCTCGCAGACATCTTTATTACTGTTTTTCTCTTACATCATCCTTGGAAAGAAGCTGTGGCAAATAATCTTTGCTCTGCTTCTTTCCCTACACGTGGAACTGATTTGGGGGAGCGCGGTGTTTTCTTAGGACTCGATATCCTGCGCTGCCTGCTGCTTCTGGAAGCAGGACTGGCCTCCCTGCGTGTGACTGCCTTTGTTCTGGGGTGGGCTTCTGGCGTCCCCAGCACTGCTGTGCTGAGGGTGCCGCGGGCTGATCCTCCCTTGAAATGTCTCTGGTTTATCTTCTCTCTTTTAAATTGACTGCATACACAATACACAGACATCTGCACTCTTGACTCTATAAAATTCATTACAGCATTGCCTAGAGGCTTCTGCCAGGTTTTGGACTCCATCAATCTATGAGGACTTAGAAGTCCTATGAAGAATGGCTGAGGGAGCCAGGGGTGTTTAGCCTGGAGAAAAGAAGTCTCGGAGGAGACACTGTCACTCTCTACAACTCCCTGACAAGAGGCTGTAGTGAGTTGGGGGTTGGTCTCTTCTGCCAGATAAGAAGCAATAGGACAAGAGGAAATGGTCTCAAGTTGTGCCAGGGTAGGTTTGGGTTGGATATTAGGAAAAATTTCTTCACTGAAAGGGTTATCAAGCACTAAAAGTGCTGGAATCACCTTCCCTGGAGTTATTCAAAAGGTGTGTAGAGGTGGCACTTTGAGACAAAGTTCAGGAATGGGCCTGGCCATGCTGAATTAATGTTTGGTCTCAGTGATCTGAAAGGTCTTTTCCAGCCTAAATTATTTTATGATGCTATGCTCTGACCTAAGTCAAAGCTGGTGCCAGGCAGCTCCTAGCCAGCCTGAGCTCAAGAATAAAATCTAAATTTGGAAGGTCAGACCCCAAAGTTCTGTCATGTCAGCCAGCCTGGGATACAAGACTATTCCTCTTTTTTTCTTTTTTTTTCTTCACTTTTTTCCTGAATTCTCTGCATTATCAATATTGTGACTAAGGCTACAAGAGCAAGAAAATATCTCATCACAAATGAATCAGCTGCACAGGGAATGGTGTGGGAAGTGGCGAGAAGGATTTACAGTTTTGGAGGTGACAGGAGACAATTTTGCTTCCCCTGACCATTTAAAGATGCCCTGCCTTGCTTTGCCTTGCAGCACAGGCTCCAAATGCAGCTGCCTTCCCCAGTCCTTGCTGGGAACAGGAGGGCAAAGCAGCCTTGAACAGCAGCTCAAGTTTTGGTGCCATTCAGACAGAGCCTGCCAGCCCAGCCCGCCTGCTCTGGAGTGGTTTGGGCAGTCGGCCAGGCAGAGCTGCTGGTTCAGCTTTATTCTGTGTAATAAATGTGCTCTGGCACTGCACCAACTGCCTTATCTGCTTGGAAGGACAGAATCCCTGGAGAGCCAGCCTCCAGGCCCAGCTAGGATTATGCTCAGCAGGCAAAGGGAGCCAATTGTGACGCTCAGCACACCAGCTCTGCCTTTCTAAGTCCCACTTACTTTGAAAGAGAGAGTGTGACCAGGAGAGAAAATTAGCCAAGGGAAGTCATCTTTTATCTATCTTAATTAGGCATTAATAAAACCTGTCATTGACTCTCCCTTGCAGTTATCAGTCAGTCAATGATATATAGTATTTCAGTCAATCATCTGCCCCTCTGGGTCACTGGAGGACTGTCCCAGTCGCACCAGAGGCAGCAGAACCAGTTCCACGACACCAGCTGGATTCTGGTGCTGTCGTGTGGGCAAAATACCTTCTGATTAGAGAGGCAGAAGCATTGCCTACCAGTAAGTCCTCTGAGATCATTGAAAAGGTTTTCCTGCATCATCCATGCACCAAGTGGCATCTGTGCCCAGAAACCAAATGGCCCCACCTCTGTCTGTAAACACAGACCTTGAACATGGCCCATCCCACCCATGCTTCGGAAGATTGGTCTCCTCCCTTGGGGAAATAGGACGAGGACTGAGGCTTAAAGGGGTTAAACGACAGGTGGACATCCGCCCACAAGAGCCAGAGGACAGCTTCTGTCTTGTCAGTTCTGGCACTGGACAACAAATGCAGACTTCAAGCTCAGGGTGGAGGGGAGAGATGGTGGGACAAACACAAAATTAAAGCATCCACAGACCTGGAGACGTATCCGGCTGCAGCTCCAGATCCAAAGGCCTCTGGCCATTCCCACAGTGGTTTTCTGTGGGGTGCAGAACCTCAGCCTCTTCTGAACCAACTCAGGGAGGCAAAACTGCATGTGCAGAAGGAGCTGGGGGGCTGTGGTAGTGCTCTTCTCTTTGGGCAGGTGTGTACTAACCATTAAAATTACATTGGATGTTCCCTGTCAGGCAACTCAGACAATACATACACAAGTAAATAAATACAGAAAAAACCCAAGGTTTAGGTGCTGTTTGAAAACATAAGTTTTCAAAAACCATAAGTTTTATGCAAATGAATTTTTGCACATCCATATATGATCCATATACCATATATTAATCCATGTACCAGTTGGATTAAACCATTATGTGAGCCTGGGAAACAAAGCTACTCTTTGTGAGGTATCAGCATATGTGTGTGCCACAGAGAGAGCGTTTGCAAAACAATAATCAGAACAGCTTTTCTGGCTTTGGTTTTGAGAAACGCTGAGAGCCTGAAGGAGTTCAATCTCTTTCGTTTCCCACTCCAGCTATATGTGAGAAGCAGGAGCAGCCTGGTCTGCAGGAGAGAGCAGAAGCAGAGAGGGGCTAAAACTCGTGTTTTTGCAGAGGTTTTCAAACACATCCTCGCTTCCCAGCCACAGGAGCAAGTGCATCACTGAGTCCTGCCTTGGCTGCCTGGCATTGCTTCCTGTAGCCTCTCTTGGTGCCAGGTCTTGGACAGCCCAGGTGTGATTCCAGGAGTCAGCATTCCTGGCAGATGACAGTACTTTAGGCACCATCCTAAAGTAACGGACCTCCTTTCATCTGCACAAAAGGGAGATTTCATCCAGCAACACAAGGTACTTCCCTTCAAAACTGTGGCTAAAACCTCTTCTATCACTCTAAGCTCTTTGTTTAATTCTCCATATTACTTAATGTTCTATTAAAATTCTCTCTTTTTAAATGCTTATTGAAGCAAACCAGAAGAGCATAAAACCAATGTAATTAGCAATAAAAATAATTCCAACCCCCAATTTCTTCATTAATATGGAAAGAAGTGCAAATTGCACAGAAGCAACTTTGCCTACGGGTACAGAGCTGGTGCAGCACCATTAATGGTAGTGGTACCACCAGGGACAGAGGCTCTTCTTGCTCCAACAGGGTTCACTTCATGCCAAGTGTGTTCAGATTCTGCAAGAATTTTGTGCCCTTGTTCATTGCTCGTTTTTATTGGTTTTGTTCCATAGCACCCCAATTTTTTTACTATTATTTTTTAACCAAACCAAAGACAGTGAAGTACCTGTAGCATCCTGCCTTGACGTTCACACATCCTTCCCACCACTGCTTTGTACCAGCAGTGCCTCCAGGAGATAATTCCTCTCCCTTTTCCTCCCCCTGAAGAAGCAATTCCTTCTTGACAACTCTTCAAGCAGCGCTTTTCAGCTGTGGCAGCATCCAGTAGCTAAGCAACAAACAGCATCCCCAAACACGAAATCAAGGTGCACGGGAGAAAAATCCTGCTGCGCACATTAGAGCGCAATCCAGGGAAAATTGCTGCATCACTGATACTTTTGCTTTGTGCCAAAAAGGAATCAGCTGCCACATCTGGAAAATAAGCCACTGGCTGAAGTGTCAGGGTGTTTTCCACCTCCTTCTGCAGCAGCCATTGGCGGAATTTTGGCCCTGGCTTGGTGCTCACAGACTGTCTGAGGAGTGATTTGGGCGTGCAGGGCTGGGACCATCGCCTTGATTCCCAGCACTTGCAGGCAGCAGAGAAGAAAATTAGGACATGAGTGGAAATACCTTATGCCCAGTGGGTATAAGCTTGGGAGAGGAGAGCAAGGCTGTGAGAGCACTGCAGCCAGAGCTGGGATGGTGCCGCAGCATTGGAGATACTTGGGGACTACTGCTCCCAAATACCAAAATACCTTATCCTATCCTATCCTATCCTATCCTATCCTATCCTATCCTATCCTATCCTATCATCCTATCCTATCCTATCCTATCCTATCCTATCCTATCCTATCCTATCCTACCCTACCCTATCCTTTCCACCCTTTACTGGAAAACATTGCCAGCAGCTAAAACTCAGTGTAATTACCAGTATCATATTTACAGTCATTGGTCTTTCTGGTTGGTGGTTGGAGATTGTTTTTTTTTCAGTTGTTTTTGCTTTTTGACTCTGCATTTAAAAAATTCACACTGTTGGGGTAAAGCCAAGAGCCAACACTAACCTGCTCAGCTGTGTCTTAAAACATCTCCTTCCACTTGTTTCTTTCTGCTGCTCCAGTTTTCCTTTCCTCTCCCACGTACACTGCCTTGACAGAATGGCTGGAAGCACAATTTCCTTTTAATAGGCAAATGCCTTTTTGTTGGCCTCTGAATTATGGCCTGACACGTGTTTCATTATACAAGCCATAAAACCTTTCCATATATTGTACATTTTGTTTCTACAGACCAATTAATGAGAAAACAAAGTTCATCACATTAACGGAGTAAAAGCAGCTAATGGGCACCTAATTCCTTGCATAACTGGCTGGTGTGACAGCTCAGCAAGGCTACTGTAACAAGCAAATAATAAATGCATGATGAGCTATTTCTGATCCTCAAATCAGGCTTGTTCAACCTATTCTAGAGAAGATATTCAGAATATTATTACTCTGAGCTGGAGCAAGGCTGTATAAGAAGAGAGCTGGAGCTGAGCAGTCTCCTGTGCTGTTGTATTTAGAAATTCACTGAGAGTATATTATCGACTACAATCGATGAACAGGATAACCAATACGTCAGCAACACTTAAAGAGGATGCTGTGGGTCAACAAATAGACTGCCCAGTCCACCAGGGATTGTTTGTTCAGCTGTAAACCTGAGCCTGAGAGCAAAAACCTTTGGTAAGAAACATGCTTGGGATGGAGTTCGGTCAACAAAGCACATTAAATACCAATGCCCATCCAGAAGAAGAGAAAACCCAGATGGAAAGAAGGGGAGCAAGGGTCCCCCTCGATGTTTGTCCTACTCCTGCATGAATTTAGAGGCAGCAAATTCCCATTCCTTCAAATGCTGGGGTCACCTCCACAATCTCTTAGCGGGGACATTCACCTCGACACAACTGTTGCCTTCTTGAACCAACAGAGGAGTTGTGTCCCTTTGGGCACAATGAGGCGAGCAAAAATGTGTGGAAAGCTTTTATTCACCGAGATATGCTGCTCTTACCTTCAAAAACACTGATGATGATGATGATGATGATGATGATGATGATGATGATGATGATGATGATGATGATGATGGTGATGATGATGATGATGATGATAATGGTGATGATGATGGTGATTATAATCCGTGGCCTCATTCGTGAGACTCCAGGGTTGTAGCAAAGCTAGGCTGGCCTTTAGGGATGGAGCTGATCTAAACAGCTGTGTTGAATCCTGAAATCAGTAATAACCACAGAGAAATGGCTGGCAACCTTACTGTGAGGATCCTGTCTCACATGCAAGACCCTTGAGTTGCCCTTCCTTTCTCAGGTTAAGGTATTTTGTGGTTAGAAGATATCCGAAGCATTTTGTTGCCTTAAGTTACAGGTTCTGCTTATTTTTGGGCTCAGACTTGGCCCCAGCCAGTTCATCAGCAGAGCTGTGCTGACTTAACGCCACTTTGTCATGTGGCTCCTGCGCAGAAAACTCTGAAGAAGCAGCTATTTTCACTTTTTTCATCTTTACTTAAGGCTTTTTCACATCCCTGCGAAGCTGCCATTTCTGAATTTCCCTGGTCCTCAGCAGAGAAATAAGTTCGTCCCTCCCTTACCAAGGCGCTAAGTAGTTTCTTACAGCAGCACTGTGGAAATCACAAATCCTCTGCACTGTCAGACTGTTTGGTTCACTGCATGGTGATAGCCCTGCTATCCTGATGTTCTCCATGCCTCGTGCCAAACCACATTCCCTTCACCCCAGACCTGCCTGTTGTACTCCCATAGTGTTTTCCTGACACTTTGCAACTCCACAGTCACAAGAACTACTTGAGCTGAAACAGAGAGGGTTTCTCTGCAAAATGCAAAGATTGAACACACATAAATGGTTATAAAAAATACGTAACAGTGGTTGTTAATGCGTTTGTACCACACCGAAGGAGTATTTACTTATTTACATTTTTGCTGTGTTCCTGCAGCTCGAGTGAAGCTGCTCTTCCTGTTCACGCACATAGCGAGCCCTTTGGTTTCTCTGGCACTGTGATTTCATTGCTTTGTCCCTCGGAAACTTTTCCTGAATTGTTCCCTGCAGCTTAGCAACCTGGAGCCACCTGTGTAACATGAGTCTGTCTCAGGCATATAGTTCTTTCCTCAATCCCCTCGCTCATTTTTAATTCATAATTTATTGGCTTTTTATGTGCAAGTGCTGACTGCTCCTTTGGACTGGTCTGGAATTGGCTTTGCCTTTAGATTTTGCTGGACAAGGTGTTCATGAGGGGATTGATATGGAAGTCTGCTCGATGTACAGCTTTCCACAGGGTCAGGATTCATGAAGTCAGACAGATGAAGCAGCTGGTGTGGGACTTGCCCCATGTACAGCAGTTACAGGGCTGCCTTCTGGGCTGGAATGCTCAGCTCAGGAAAGAATTGCCGTCAGGTGGTCTCAGTGTCTCCCAGGGACTGCAGAGGGATCCTGACTGGACACCTAATTCCCAGACAGCTAAATTAGAGAGGATGGATCCCACTGAATGCACCACGGAGCTTCAGGTGCTCTGTGGTAGAAGCAAGACAATTAATTGGGGAGCCTTCAGTGGTGAAACACCTCATTTCATGCCCTCATCGTGCCCTCAGCTGCAGAGCCAGAAGCAGAGTAGAGGGAAGTTAAGGCCAACAGACTCCAACCCGCAGGTCTAAAATTACAGAATGATGTATTTCTTCTTCAAAGCAGCTCCTGAACCCTCACAGGGGCAGCACAGGCAGAGGGGCAGGTCTGGCATGACCAGCCAGCATGCCTTAGTGTGACCAAGGTGGAAAAGAGGGACACCTTCCAGTGAGGGCAAAAAAAGGAATTCTGCATATCAAGAAACATCAGCTGCTTGTGCTCGAAAATTTGCTCTGCTGTTTCCAAGCTTTGCCCCTCCCCGCAACAACAACAAAAAAAAACCCCCAAAAAAGAAATCTGTCTGTTTTTACTGCAGTGGCTTTGATAATGGGATTTTTGATAATGGGAGGGGTATGGGAATGTCGGGCTGTGAGGATCCTACCTCATTTCCAGCCCACATCGCTGCTGAGCCTGGCAGGGCTCTCTGCAGCTCCCTGTAATCTATACAGCCATTTCCCTGGCTTTTCTAAAGCACCAGTAAGAGCATAACTTGCCTCCAGTAGGTGTGACACAGCTGCATGTAATGGTCCCCCCAGCACTGCCCTGGCACTCAGGAGCTGCTGTGGACAGGGTGACAGATGGAGGAATTCTGCCAACAACAGGGTTTTCTTCTCTCTGATTTTGACTTGCTGACCATTTTGCTCTCTTCTGAGGGACGTGTGCATGAGGGCAGAGGGGAAGTTGATGCTGATCTGGCTGGGAGAGTCACTGCTACTCCTTTCACCATGGAAACAAGCAGAAATTTGTATGCACTGGGAATGGGAAGGTCTTCAATATTTTACTAGAGGCAGTGGAGACTTTTCTTGTGAAAACTCTTTGGTCAAGGTGAGCAGAGGAGGCAATTGCCTTTTTGGTGGATCCCTGCAGTTCCTTGCTTGGCAAAAGTAGGATAATGTTTCCCTCAGCAGATGCGGGATTCTGTCAGTGCTGAAATAATAACTCAGAGAAAGCAGCTGCCCCTGTGAGACGCAGGACTCCCCCTCCCTCCTTAGTCTTCTGTTCAGACCACAGTGGTCAGGCCTTAATTACTGTCTGGTGGGGTCTTCACCTCATTTCCAGTCTATTCATTCACATCTTTCACTCTTCCTCTCCCCGCTTCTCATGTCCCTTCATTATTCTGAAATTTCCATGCACTGCTGGAGCAAGGTTTGCCATCTGGAAAGGCTGCCAGGGCTGTGTGCCCAGGGCAGCTCCTGGAGTAGGAGGCTGCGTGGTGGCCCAGGACCCCCTGTCCCAGCCACCTTCACCTCAGAGGAGAGGGGGAGGTTGCTCCCAGCACCACTGGACTGGGATCTTCGGGAGCCCTGGCCTTGGAGAGCTGCAAGTGGGGCCAGGATGGAGGCAGCAGGTGAGTTCACAGCTGTTTTTGCTTCCAGTACTAAAACATGGGGTAACCTCGGGAAGGAGAGTTAAACACAACATAAGAAATGCTCTGTGGGGATCATCCCACCAGACTGCTGCAGAACAAGTCACCAATGCCAGAACTGCCCCACAGTTTTCCTTCAGCCACTGGTGGCATAACCAGGGAGCATCGTGGAAAGGCCGAGGTGTTGCTCTCAATGCGTTTGTGCCAGACCAGCAATCTCAGGTAAGTTTAAACTGCAACAAATCACAGCTTCCTCTTCAAAGCATCCCTCCTCCTCCTCCCCCTTTTGCTCAGTTTTGCTTCCCAGAGGTGCATCCTGCGTGGTTCCCCTGTGCTGGCAGATGAGAGCATCCAGCTGCAAAGATTCACAGCACAAAACACCTTCTACCATTAAAAATGGGTCGCTGAGTGGGACAGGGCTCTGAGCCCTGGGGAGAGTGCTGCCAGGCAGTCAGGCATGTGGTTTTACAAAAATTACAGCTACAGTTCGAAGCAGTTTAGGTTTTTACCACTCAACTGTAATGTCCCCTTTACACCATTTGTCCTTTGGAGCTGGATGGAAATCTACTCTCTCCCTGCTCTGCAGCCATTCTTTTGTGTTGGCACCCGCTCTAATTATGCACCAATTAACCTTAATTAAACCAATTCCTGTGTAACTACACAGGCAGACAATGCACTGAACAAATGGCCTGACAAATATTGTCACTTAAAAGGCATAAAACCACATCAAATCCTTAATTGAGAAGTCAGATTGTAAATTGCTGCGGATTTGTAGCCCTTTGTTCTTAAAACGATTGAACAGGAGTAGTGTCCAAATACCCTGAATGCTCCCAAAACATTGGCTGAATTAATTTTCTCAGCTGCTGAGGCCAAAATACAGCATTTGTGTAGGGAAAGGGGATGATGGAGCATCCTTAACTGTAACAATTGTCAGGCTGCTCTAGAGGGCATCAGGATGGTGAGCCCAGGGAGAGAGGCACCAAGTTGCCCCTCTGGAGCCTGCGTGACCTTGTGCAAATTGCTGGATTATTTGGCGATTCCCGCTGCCCTTTGCCTGGCTCTTTGTCCAGAAAATGTCCCCTAAAGCTGGGACTGTCCCTCGTGTCATGCCATGGAGCCGCAGTTTTGCGGGAGCGGGCTGTGGCTTGCACCCTGTAAGCAGCAATGCAGCCAACAGATGGTGCTCGTACACACGGCTGCTCCAGGTTCCTTCCCAAAGTGCCACACAAGCTTTCTGCAGTTTGGGATGCGATTTTCATAATATTTTTTGTTCGTGAGCTGCTGCAAACAGCGCAGTTTTTACCTTAATTTCTCTGAGCAGAATAAGCCTCTGGGACTGCTGGTGTGTGGGCAGAGTTCTTGCCAAAGGGGTTTCATATCTCCAGTTTGGCCCCTCTACAAAGTTTGAGATAGAGGAAGTAAGTTGGACTAAGAAAAACTCCAGGCTCTGCATCACTTATTTGTCCTCCAGTGAAAAAAAACCCAAAGACCTTGAGACTATTTTCAGTAGAGCAGCAAGAAAAAAAAAATTAATAACTAGCACTGAATTCAGAATTTTGCCTTCCCTGCTGTTTTTAAAATGTGTTTAGTTGAGGGGGGTGAGGGGAAAGCCTTTTAAATCCTTTAATATGTATTGACTTTCTGGTGGTTCAGCTTTCTGCTGCTGAATGCTTCCCTTTCTGCAGCTAATCAAACAGGCTCTGGGCACAGAGCTTTGTGGGAAAATATTCTGCCTCGTGAATACAGCAAATAAAAGCAGAGCTAATTAAGCATGTAAATTGTGCCCATATAAATTAGTTACTAACACGTTCCCTCAGCCACTGCCGGTGGCTGTGGTGGGGAGGGCGATTTGTGGGATCCCTGTGCCTGTGCAAGGCGCCTGCTGCGAGGAACTGTGTGGGAAAACACAGGGATAGGGCGGTGGGATGATGGTGGGACGGTGGGTAGGAGCTGAGGGTGGGATGGAGGGTGGCAGATGCTAGAGCAGCTCAAGCCAGGGATGGGGACAAAGATAACCCAGACACCGCACGGCTCCATTTACGAAGGGATGAGACCCCATTCATCGCTCACTGAAGCAGATGGAAACACTTCTCTGGAATATAACGGTTTGGGATAGGGTCCAGAGTGAATCCAGCGAAAGGGTGCAGCTCTGGATTAAAACACACTCCCAGGAGGAGGGACAGAAGCTGCCCGACTTGCTCCTTGCAGCCCAGGCTCAGCCCTGCAGCCCCCTGAGATGCCCAGCAGATATGGGGGGACTGGAGAGCGGTTGACGAAACTTTGTGGGAATGTTGAACGTTTCACAGCAGGCATGGAAGCAAGCTGACTGCATGCTGGAGAAAACAACCGGGAACAAGCCTGTCTGGGAGCAGAACTCGGGACAAGCAGCCTGGTGTGATGGAGAGAGAAAGCGGAACGAAGGACTTTTTGCAAATGAGGTAACAACAAAAAATGTGTTTTGGCAGCTGGACAGGTCTGTGAAAACCCAGGCAAAATATAGACAGGCTAAAAATTGCTGCCAGCCTCAGGGACAGGGCTAATCCAAGATGTGCATGCAGAACCAAGATTTTTTTCCTCAGGAGTATTTTTTTTTCTTCCAAGCCACCCATCAGCCTGCACTGGGTGGCATCCCTGTACATCCCTGGCAAGTACAGGAGGGCCCGAGGGCCCGAGGAAGGCCTCAGAAGCTGCCCTGGCTCTCCATCCCCTCCATGTTCCCAGGAACCCTGCACAGACACAGCAAGCCCTTGAAAAGCACCCAAGGGCATCCAACTTGCTTTTCATTAAGGAGAACAGAACGAGCACCTGGATGGATCCCAGGGGGGCCACAGGGATGGGAGCAGAAGGAAGAGCAGGCTCTGGGCTCCAGGGCCAGAGGAAGTCGCTTCTGCAGAGCAAGGCTTGGGTGGGAAGACACAGACAGCTGGCTACAAAATGTCAAACACTGAGCTAATCCAGATATTTTTATTTTTTAATTAAATATAAAATAAAAATTGCCCTCACCTCTTGAAAGATCTGGGGCCATGAGGTTAAAGAGCACATTTTATCACTCCCACCTGTTTGAAAGCAAGAGCCTGCAGGCATCTTCTGAGAGCAGGGTTCACTTTTCTGAATGTGCTGAGCTGACCTTCGCTGCTAGAGGCCCAGGAACTGCCTGCTCACCAGGACTTGGGCCCAGGCTGTGTTCTGCAGCCAATGCTGTGCCCTCTTCCTCCTGGAAAGCACCTTCTTTGGCTCTGGCAGCAACTCATCCTCCTTCCTGGAGCTGGGCCAGCGGGCAGCCACAAACAGGAATGACCCAAGATGAAGGAGGAGGAGGAGGAGGCTTGTGATGAAATGGTTGGACCATTCCCCTGGGTGGCTTCAGTCTGTGCTGCCTGGACACTTATTTTGTTGTTTTTCAGCTTGCTGTCAGGGCTGATGGTCCATGCTAGGACAGGGTGTGAGCACTGGGGACAAGCTGCACAACAGCTATGAGTCTAAAATGAATTTTTCCCCCTTGTCTGCCATCAGTGAAGGATTTTTCTATGACAAACTCTTGGGTACTAATAGCCCATCTAGTAGCAGTGGGAGGAGTAGCAGAGCAATTTCCAGTAGCCCTGGGCAAATACAGTTATATTAAAATTAAATAACCACAGGAGCTCATTCACAAATTTTTGCCAACTGAAGCTCAGAAGACACAAGGAAGAGACTCCCCAGAAACTTCCTTCAACCACAGGTCCCAAGAGAAGAGGATCCAGCTCTGCAGTGATGAGATCCATGCATCTGCGTGGGATTCAAATGGAGTGAACTTCATTGCAAATCAGGTTGTCAGGCAGGTCCCCCAGTATCTCTCTCCCTCCCACAGCACAGTCTCCACACTGTCATTACTGCAGGCAGCTCTACCCTTCCCACCTCCTGCTGGAGTCATTAAAGGAGCGCCAAACATGCCAGCATGAGTGTGTCACCCTCACCCTGCACCGCCTGTTGCCCTCAAAAACAATTCCTGGTACCTTCAGCAGAATTCTATGGATGAGCAGAGAGGAGGAGCCTGGGGAAGGCACTGACAGGCTCTTTGGTGTTGAGTCCCAGACCAGGGATATGCAGTCCGCAGCTACCAGCTAAATGTGTCCCCCAGAGGTACCTGGTGTTTGCAGGCGGGTGGGAGTGATGCTCCTCTGGCTATGCCAAGACCTGAAACTCTCCTGTTCTGGAAGAGATATTTTGGGTCACCTTGAGGAAGGTATTTAATCTCCCTGTGTTTCCATCCCCCAAGTGAAAGACAGAAATAGCAGCACTGCCTTCCTTCCAGCAGAGTAAGTGCATTAAAGATTGCGAGGTGATGGGAGTCTTGGAAGGGCCTCGATGGAAGAGATTCATTTGAATACATTTGTTGTTGCATTACTCACTCAGCCCTGAGTTTTAATCTTCTCCTCCTCTCCATCATTGTAATCTAAATTTCCTTGAGCTCTCTCACCAGAACTCAGTCCCAGTTTAATCCCTGCCTCGTTTGAGTGATTTCTCCAATTTCTCCTTTAGCAGATGATGAGGTTTATGTTAGCCCTCATCCCTCCTCTCAGTCTATCCCAGGAGAGCTGCAAAAGCTCCCTCTGCAGGGAGCACCAGCGGTTTATCTGGAAGCTTGTGCAACTTCTCAGGATAATTCCTCTTCTGTTTTTCCAGTCTAGTGACTTGTGGCTCACAGCCTTTTCCAGACCTGCTGAACCGCCTCGTGCTGGGGGGTTGGAGGGAAGCTTTCCACCGAAGCACTGGAAGCCTGCCATTCCTCTTGGCTCCCCCGGGATGTTTTGGTGCGGGCAGAGGTGGCTGGGCACTCCTTGCTCGTGCAGGTAGGAGCCCTGTGTTTCACAGGGGTGCAGCTGGCAAGCTGGGTGAGCAGCATCACAGAATCAGGGAATGGGCTGGCTTGGGAGAGACCTTTAAAATCATCCTGTTTCAACCCCCATGGACACCTTCCCCTACACCACGTTCCTCAGAGCCCCATCCAGCCTGGCCTTGAACAGTTCCGGGGGTGGAACATCCTTAATTTTAAGTGCTACGTTTGGATTCTTCTTGGTTTGTTAACTTCCGGCTTTTTTGACTGTTTTTTTCCAGCAGGATTATTTGTTACTGTATTATCAAACAAACCCTGGCTCGCATGGGCAGAAATGTGCAGGAGGCATATAATTCCCAATTTATTAGCGTGGTTCACATGATGTTATCGGGAATTGATTGTAATGCTTAGTGGCATTAGCAGTGCCTTCCTATCATAACAGCGACATTTACTGCCAGCAACACTATTTGTGCAGCCGCTCTGTTACACCACAAATAATTATATTACTTACATTCAATTTGTATCATTACACATAACACAACTGCGCCTGCTGCACCATCTCATACTTCATTAATGCCCGAGGCAGAACAGCCTCACATAAATACCCTCCTTGGCACTTTTCATTGGAAATTATACTCTACCTATTATTAAAGTGTAGATCAAAAATGACATTCCCCAACTATTAAAAATATAGAAAGAAAAGTCGCTGCTGTATTAATAAAAAACAGCAAATAAAATTCCTTGCTCTGAAAATGTTTGCTCTACAAATTTAAGGAGATGCTGTCAGGTTTGGTAAACCCCAAATATGATGAATCTTATTTTCCTGCATTTCTCTGCAAATTTCCAGCAACTCCGTGTGTCCTTGCCTTGATAAAAAGCACTGGCAAAGGTTGCCTAGAGGTGCTGTGCATGTTCCACCCCTGGAAGTGTTCAAGGCCAGGCTGGATGGGGGTCTGAGCAACCTGGTCTGGTGGAAGGTGTTCCTGCCCATGGCTGGGGGTTGGAACAGGATTAAATTTAAGGTCCCTTCCAACCCAAACCTTTCCATGATTCCATGACAATGTCCCATGTAGCCTTCCAAGAGAAGCAGATACAATGGGACAAGTAATATAATGGGACATTTCACCACATGAATGTTAAGTTTCTTTCACTTTGGAAGTCTTCTGGGTGGGATGTACTCCAGTGGCAGAGTGCAATCCTTGTAATTTCATCAAAGCAACAAAGACACTGCAGAGAAACATGCACACATCTCCTAAAAAACTGAACAATAAAAAAATGCACCTTGACCCACACAGCCAGCCCTTGTCTGAGGAGGTCTCTGTCCTCATGAAAATAAATCTACCAGGTGCCAAATTAAAGGTTGGGGTTTTTTTTTTAACATTCAAGGGAACATTATGTGACCTTCGCCATGCTGTGGGAAGGGATACCAAAGAGGTTATTTGTAAAATAAGAGACCAGCAGCTGAGATCAATTGTGACCCCAGCTCGTGGTGACAAACTCCCGTTTGTGTCGGCCAGTGAACAGGGATATCGAAGTCTAACCCTTGCCGAGGATTAAAGGTAAAGTCCACTTAGCCTTGTGAGACAGCTGTATCTGGAAGTTTTGGGGCAATTCGGACAGCAATAATGTAGATTTAAATAAATTAAAGAACTTTGAGGCCTTTCCAAGCAAGCAGGAGCATTCTCAGCTTTCAGTGCAGGATGAGGTGCAGAGGGTGGAATGCAGCTTGGAAATATTTGCACACACAGTATGAAAGCATGAACAAATCACCTTTCTGTGAGACAGATACTTGTCTTGGCCCATCTCTAACTCAGGACATAGCTAAAAAATAATAGAGATTTTAAACATATTTTTGAAGAACTCTCTAAAACTAATGGCAGTTGAAAGCCAGATGAAGTAGCTATTTTATCTGGCAAGCTTCCACACAAAATTTCCTGCTGATGCTGGCTCAGACAGATGGAGATCTGAAAGGAGGGGGAAGAACGAAGTGACATAGGGCTTTATTGGATGAGCCTTGAAAGGTTTCTGCAAGCTTCTATCGCAAGGTTTATGAACCTTGTGCTTGTTAACTTCAGTTTTGCTCAGTGTTTTAACCCTGCTTTATCTCCTGTGGTCCAGATGACACATTTACACATCTTTAGAAAATTTAGTGGGATGCTCTTCAAACAATGTGTCACTCTGCACCAGGGAGGGCAGAAACTTGATGGTTTTACCTCAATATATAGAAGTTTTTCAGTATTGCTATAGAAAGTGCTTTTCTCTGAAATGTCTTCTTTGGTTAGATCATGCAAATTTAGTGCTGGCTGGTGCTTCTGTAAGATGAAGAGTAAGAATGACTCATGAATATTTCATCATTTGTTTCTGCACTGGTCAGAAATGGTAATTTGAGCTCCAAACTGTAGAGATTTAGCAAAAAAGAGTTGGACACTCAGAGGATAAAAACAGAAAAAATGCTTTTGAAGGATTTTTCCTTGCTAGTGCTGGTATGTGGACAAGTTGCCTAAAGGGTATGAAACTGGAATAATCTATTGAGGGCACATATTTGGGTTGTGCTGCTGAAGCAACTCTTGATTTGCAGAGCATTTTAAACAATAGTATTTTCTTTGTTTACCCTATTTTTTCTCCTCAGAGAAAAACTGAAAGCCCCATGTCACCCAAGATTTCTGGTAAAGTGTCACACAGATGACAGCCATGGTCCTCATCCACCTCAGGCTGGATGTGCACCAGCATGTCCCCATCTCCCTCAGGACTTGAGCACTGCCCTGGAAAAGCTGTGAAGAGGAAAGTGTCAGCAAAGGTGCATCAACCTGGATTCTTCTTCATTTATCTTTTGCCTTTACCTTTTGTCATGTCCACAGCCAGCTACCTCACTCTCTTTCACATAATTTGCCATCCCATGAGAGACCCTAAAAAACTCAAACCAAATAATCATTGAATCATGGAATGGCTTATGTTGGAAGGGACCTTAAAGATCATCTTGTTCCAATCCCCTGCTGTGGACAGGAACACCTTTCACTAGCCCAGGTTGCTCAGAGCCCCATTTAGCCTGGTCTTGAACACTTCCAGGGATGGGGCAGCCACAGCTTCTCCGGGCAACCTGTGGTGTTTTCTGTAACCAGTGTGCACTAATAATTTGCTTCCACCTTCTCCAAATACTAAGGGATCTGGGCTTGGGCCATGTCATTTTGGGAGTGGGAAACGCCCAAATTTCTCTATGTTCCAGCCTAGCATTAGCACTAGGAAAATTACTTTTTGCCTGCACTGAGGAGTTCAGGTGTTCTTTACTTTTTAGTTTTCTATTTTTTTTTTAGGGACATGAATGGAAATCCTATCCTGCTGTTCACTCAACTCTGAAGCTCATGCAAATATTTTACAGCTCCACAAAAGTGAATGTTTGCAATTTTAAAAACTACCGTTTCTCCAAATTCCCAACTGGTTCCTTTCTCTGGTGCATTCCTCTAGCAAGAGGAGGGCAAGAGATCAGCCATAAGCAAACAAAGCCCTTTCCCAGTAGCTCAGATGCCGACTCTCCCTCTCTGCAGCACCCAGAGCAGGCTGTCTGCTCTGGACTGAAAGTTGTCTCATCAGACTCGCATTTCAGCCTTGCCACCTGACATGTTATGACAAGCTTTTAACTTTGGAGCAGTGGTGCATGGAAACATGTCACTGCTTTGGGAGCAGCACGGCAAAGGCTGCCAGATCCAGCTCCTGCCACGGCGGCGTCAGCCCCTCCGAGCCTCACACCCATCCCAGCCATGGCTCCCGGGGAGGGAACAACCTGGGATGCTTCAAATGGCCTAAGCACACCTGAGGCAAATGTGTGACCTCCAACAAGTAAGAGATGGAGAGCTAAGAAGTGAAACTGGGAGGCATTTTTTCAAGAAATAGGTGCTTCTAGTTTGCAGGACCAACACTGTCTAAGAACCCAAAAAGAGGACATTGGAACTGGAAACTTCCCATTGGGATCAGTTGGTTAACAAGGGACAGGACAGGCTCTGCTGGTTTATCTGTGCCTATTGCTGCTGGTGGTGGAGGGGAAACACAAGACAATTCTGGAAAAATTCCCAGAGATCAGTCTACACTTGAGAGGGCTCAGCTGGCGAGAGCTGAGGAGCAGGAGCTGGTGCAGATTTCAATGACTTGTTCTGTGTTTGCCCTCTCACTGTTCTCTAGCCATTTAGGCACACCTGAGCGACACCAAAAAAGGCTTTTCACAACAAGCTGTCCCTGCTTTCCCAGCTGACCAGTGCATTGCTGTGGGGTTTTTGTAGATGTGTTGTGCCCTGAGGGTATGGTCACCTCTGACAGAGCTGGCTCCTGATGCTGCAAAGCACCCATCCATGCTGAGCCCATTCCACTCCCTGCCATTGCTTCATCACAAAGAGGGGTCTCAGCAGGTGAAAGCAGCCCTTTAACCAGCTCTGTGACTCCAGGGTGCACTTGGGACATGACCTACCATGGTCCTTTCCAACCTTACCCATTCTGTGATTCTCTGCATTAATGAGCACTCAGTACCTCTGAACACCAGCATTAATTAGCCTGTTTGACATTTCAAACAACCTTTGCCTCAACCTCAGAGTACAACTACAGTAATTACAGCAGGCCAGCACTGAGGGAAAGCAGCGTGACTCAGACAGTGTCCTACAGCTGAGACCTCTTCACTCCTCCACCAGAGTGGTCACACCCACGTCTGACCACAGCCTGAGACTGAATTGGCATAGGCCAAATCCAGGCCAGGGAGTGCAACACCAGCAATGGATGACCCCCAGACAGGTCTCAGCCCCTGGGCACGTTCAGCACAAACATGTTCTTGGAGATCAGGATGGGCTGTGGGGAGCCGTGTGCTGCAAACCCCTCTATCCGTGTGCAGCATGAGAAGGGTGGGTTGGCCATGGCCAGGTTTCAGTGACAAACCACAGGAAAAATCCCTACTGCCTTGTTGCTCTCTGAATTTTCAGAAAGAAAACCCCCTTAACTCTGCCTGCAGGTAAGGTTTGGCTTTGGAGCTCCTCCTGGGGCCACTCAGAGAATTACTCAGATGGAGTCAGCTCCAGAGCAGCCAGGGTTGATGCCAGCTTGCCTGTTGCTGGACCATTCCATGGGCAGGGTGGGCAGATAAGACGCTGAGAAAGTAACAAGTGGCTCAGCTGCCACCATCAGCACTGAGAGCACTGGCTCTCCTGCTCTCCCTGTCTCACTCATGCTGTGTGGGATCCTTCCTGCTCCGTCCTCAGGCCCTCAGGAGGGAGGGACAGCTGACCTTGCTGGATGGCTTGCATGTCCTTGCATCAGGACAATGGCTGGTGTTACCCAGGAGGAGAAGTCATGCTGACAAAAAGGGGAAAAATGAATTCCTGCTCTCTCGGTGCTCCCAAATCCATGCTGCAGCAACAGCTGCATCTCTGCAACACCACTGGCTTCCTCACAGTCATCTTCAGGTTTAATTGTATTGTGGGCTTTTCTGTGACTCATTTGTTTTAATTGAATATTCCTTGGGTCTGGTTCAATTTTCCACCAGCGGCAGTCCCAAGACGGGCCCTGGAGTCTTCTAATGAGGTCAAGAAGCTACTGCAAAATTCAGAGCAAATAGGGAAAAAGAAATACTGGTGACAGGTCACTCACGATTTTAAAGAGCAAGAGCCATCCTCCCTGGCAGGCTGCCCTTTTCTCCCTGTAATCTGTCCTACAAATAGGATGGGAGATAACTCAGTGGCAGATCCCTCCCCTGGACTGATAAAAGGGGGTTTAATTTACCAGCGTGGCCTCGGCACCTCAGCACAATATTAGAATGATGAGTCCCCTCATGCTGAATGCACTTCCAAACCTTATTTATAAACTTGAAAAAAAGGACCTGAGGATTCATTATCGTTGCATGAAAAAGAAGGAAAACAGCACATATGTCTTGAAGTTTCACTTATTTAGTACCCACAAATAGCTTGCCTGATGCACTATCTTCCATCAAAAAAAAAAGTGTAATTTTTCTGAGGTCAGCCTCCTGTTTTCAGAGGAAAAGAAAAAAGAAAAATGAAATTATCACCTCTGTAGATTGGAAAGCAGAGGCACAAAGAGGGCAAGAGAACTGTTCTGCAGAGCTGGAAACAGATCACATCACTGATTATCACAGTAGTAATTTGATCACAAGTCCTGTAACTTTGAGGGTGGACTAGCTAATGATGCAATTAGCAAGGAAAATATCCATATTGCTGCTTGAAATGCACTGGGCTAATCTGTCACTTATTTTGTTATACATCTGTGTACCTACAGCAGGAGTCAAGTTTAGAAAACCCTTTTTGTCTACCCTCGTCCTTGGAACTAAAAAAAAAAAAAAAAAAACCACTCTCACTTGCTCTTTCCCTAAGCCCCAGCATCCAGGGTAGTGAAGGATGCATTTTGTTATCATTAGCACAGTAAAAAAATATACATTTTTTAGTCTAATTCCCTGAAAGAAAACAATTGGCTCTTTATATAAGGTTGTTCTGCCTTTCTTTTTATCAGATTCTCCTTAAAAACTCCTGCATCCTTTGCCCAGTGTTTACCACGCTTGCTGGAAGCGTTGAGCTCTCAGCAGTAATTACATCCATGAGTTTTGTGTCATTTAGTTATAAATAGGAAAGGCAGGAGACAGTGCCTATTGCAAGGAGCAAGCCGTGGGAAAAGCCTTTGGAAATGGGGAAAAGTAGGGAGGGTCTGGATACAAAATAAGCCCCCAAAGCCCTGAAACCAGAAGCCTCCAGCACAGTGCCCGTGGATGGCAATTGGCTGAGAAGAGCCTACCAGCAATTCCTGGGAATGGTTTACTGGTGGGATGTGTCCATCTACTTTTCCAACCATACCAATTTTAAGAACCTACTAATGTTAGGAATTATTCAAACAGAAGAAAAGACAAACAAAAGTCAACCTTTTTGTGTGATTTTGATGGCTCCAATTTTGGAGTTAGAAAGGGAGGGATTTTGTAGGCGTACAAATCTTCTGCAAAACTTGGGAGGTCAGAGGGCTCTTCCTCTCTGTCTCCTGCAGGATAAAGGATTGGAGAGAGGCAAGGACAGATTTTTATTTGTGATGTTCTGTATTTAACCACAAGGGGAGGTGGTACAAAGTGACACCTGAAGGGTGGTGGCTCTTTGGCTATCACTGAAGCTCTCTGACGGCTGCTAAACCCCCCATCACTGGGGTTTTGAGTTGGACCAGGGAAAGAAATGCCTGTGTGCTAATCCCGTGAGAGAGTGAGGCTTAGCCTGGGTATCAGCCAGCAGGAACCTGCTCCCCAGGCCTTGGCAGCACTGACTTCTCAGCCAAAGCTTCCTGCTGTATATGAAGTATCCCATCGCAGAGTCACAGAATATCCTCAGTTGGAAGGGACTCACAATGATCATCAGATGGCCCACACAGGATCAAACCCACAACCTTGGCATTATTGGCACCATGTTCCAACCAGCTGAGCCAGTCTCAGGGTCATCACTGAGCCCACCAGCAGAGCAAGCTCTTCCCACGGTTGTTATGAATGGATGATGTAGGTTTAAATCAGCTCCTGTCTTTTGCCCAGGTATCTGGCAGCAGGCAGTAGTTGTATTGAGGTGGCCAGCACTGCAAGGATCCACTCTTATTCACAAATTCTTTAATAATGGTTGATTCGGTCTATTATAAAATGAATTATTTATTAGTAGACGCAAAACTAACAGACATAAGACTTTAAACAGACTATTACTACACAGGGATAAGACAAAAGGGAATACTATACATGGAATTAAAGGTACCATTAAATTTACAGCTAGCTAAGAAATAGTATATCTTAGGATTCAGTGTTTCTTACCACCAGTTCTTGAAGGAGTAGACATTGAACTCCTTTCTCTCAATTTCCAGGAAAGTAGCCTCAAAAGCCCACATCTGGACTTACGGGGAGAAATCTCCTTGCACATTCCCAAGGAGTGTGTAAGAGACTTCGGCCTCTGTGTGGGCTTTTACAGACATAAGAATCGTGCCTTTTGGTCAAGAATATTTCTTCCATCTGTTCCCTCATTTGCTTTCCAGACCAAGATGTTGATTCTTAGCTGAGGGCCTGAGCCCTTTTGGCACCAGAGATACCCCATGCTGGGCCTGTGACCCACCTGAGTTATCTCTTGCATATGCACCAGCCATCTGTGGTAGAGAGGGGGTAACATGTCCTGCCACAATGGTGCTGCCCAGATGGGCTCAAGCCAGCGATGGCACAGGCAGCATCAGCTCACCAAGGTCACCGTGTCATCACTGCCAGCCCAGGTCTCAGAGCAAGGTGGAGAGAGCTCACCGTGTCCTCACCACAGCCCCGCCTCAGGACTGACTGCCACAAGGGAGCCATGCCACACATGCCATCATCTGCCCGGCACAGAGAGGACATGAAAACCCTCTGAGGAAAATGCCACCTCCTCCCTGAAGTCTCCCCTGGAAGCAGGGTCATCGGCAGCCACCTTGGGCAGACTGCATTTGCTCCACTGTGTCTTACAGGAATTTAAATACCCCAGGTTTGGGTTGATCCTGAGCAAAAGGCAGCAGAGAGAAAGGGAGAAGCCTGCGCTGCAGGGCAGGTGGATCCAGGCAAAGCTGATTTGGGGAGCAGGCTTGTCAAACAGCATTTCATTTCCCACTACTAGAACTGCATGTTGACAGATTTCAAACATCTTCCTAAGTCCCAGTAGCCTGCTTGAAAGTGCTATGTCTTTATCATACCATTTATGGCCCTTCTGAAAAGTGAGTCTCACTGGCTGCATCCAAACCTTGTGCTCAGAGAACATTCCTAATTAAAGCAGATTGGGCCTCTGGGGAAGGAGGGGCTGCAAAGCATTTCCTAAAGCACTTTCTACTCGAATTTTATTGTGAGAAAATACACCTGAAGGATGATGCAGGGATTAGGATTGAGACAAATGTGAGTTTGGTGGGTCAATTATACTTCAAGAATATGAGAAACACGGGAAGCCCAAGCGATGAGCCCAAGGTAGCCAAAGGGTTTGACACAAAGGTTTCACCTTCCAGAAATATAATGGCCTTAAAGCTGCTGTTAATTTGCTGACATCTTTTTATTTTAGAAATGCCTTAGAGCTGTTTTCTTCAATCATTTTGGAATGTGAGCTGAAACAAAGCCATCCAGGCTGAACCAGAGGGATAAACTCCACATTTCCCCAGTGTAATAAATACCAGTTCAAATAGAAGTGAAATCATCTCTCATCAGACAGGTCCTACAAATGTTGTGCCATAGACTTTCTGCTGCCTCCCACGCAAGAAACCATTGAGCAGGAAATAAGGACATGAAAAACGGGTTTCTACAGTAGTAAAGCAGAGCTGGTTTGATGGCTGACGCAGGATGACGCGAGCACTGAGCTCCGAGGAGGAAAGCGTAGATGGATCTGAGTCACCTTCCTGCTGGCACCATCAGCCTCAGTTTAAACGTAAAATATTTTGCAGTTGTAGTTCCTGCTGCTAAACTTCTTTCTCTGCAAAGACCTGGGCACATCTTGTTTGTGAATGGTATCGGCTGGGTTTGTGCTGCTGCTGGGGAAGCACCTCCAGGTGAGGGATTTGTCTTGCCCAGCTGATGCTACTGATCCGGTGTGGGGAGAGGGCCTCAGTTCCATGAAACAAATGTGCAGTGCCAGTTCTGCCCTGGAGCACCTTCTCCTGTGAAACAGGGGTGTTGATAAACCAGCTCTGAGACCTCGTTGGGCCAGCAGTGAAAGCCTGCCAGGAGGCTGGCCATGGGAGCAGGGAGAGGGTGTGGATGGGGACTCAAATGTTCCTGTGTCTGCATCAATTTACCTGAAAAATGAGAGGGGCTCGTACAGATGAGCTGCCCTGAATGTTGAAGAAGTCTAGTTCAGGCTGAGTGCAGAACAATGAGACAGCTGGAAGCCTTCTTGAATGGTCATTAAGGTTAAAAACACCCCAAACCCCTCAGTTTGGTTGTTTAAATGTAGAGAATTTGCTGGGCAGCCTAAAACAACATGTTTGTTGTGGTTTTGGCTGAATTGAGTGACTAAACTGCAAAGCAGGTGGTGTAACAAGGTGGAGGATCTCATGCTTATCTGCACCTGCTGTGCATTTGGCCCACTGCAGTAATGATGAAAAGGAAGAAATGTACTTTTTCCTGCTTTTCCTGCCCCTGTGGCTTTGGAATGCTTTAGTAGATGTACAGCGAGCAGCTGCAAAGCAAAGCATGTTTTTACCTGCCAGCCACAGCAGCAAAGTTGTGAAGCTGATGCTTTATGAACACCAAATTACCCCAAGCTGGGACAATCTGCAGGAGATAGAGAACAGTGCAGAGCAGAAAGAAAAGACCATAAAGGCTGGGGGTGACAAAAACAGTGATAACTTTTGGAGCCAGTCTGAGTCCTTCTCCAGTTTGTTTCCTAAATCTTGGCTTCCCTGGGCTTGTTTACTAAATCTTGGCTTGCCTCTGGTGACAGTGCAGTGGCATGTATGTGGTGGGAAGGCTGCATTTGTGAAGGCTCAGTTTTATCCAGTTGATGAAAAATAAAAAATTAATCTGAACCAGGGGCAAGGAAAAGTTAATGGGAACAATGTGGTTTGTGTGCTACTCTGCCTGCAGACTGGAGCTCCCACCCAGGGCTATCTCCTGCGGTCAGTTTACAGCAAGCACTGTGCTAAGCAGGCTGGTTATAGCACTTTCTCTTCATGGAAGAGCTTGATAAAGGATTGCCATCACAAAATGAGCTTTTCATCTCTGCTGAGCATATCTGCTGACGAGAGAAAAGTAATGATCTGAGGTATCAACCATCCCCCTCTGCTGCTGGCAATGTGCCTCCTGCTTCTCCCATGTGACATCTCCTCCCATGCTTTTCCTCTCAGGAGGATGAAAAATGTATCTAATGTTTTATTAGGGAGAGTACAGTTTTTATTTAGGCTTGAAACAGCTGTTTCTGGAGCATGTCCTCTTTGACTTCTCAGTTCTCATGAGGCAGAAAACTAAAATTATCACCAGCACATCTTCATTGCCTTGGGATCCCCAGTGGGCTTTGCAGAGCTTAACTAATTATAAAGCCTAGTGCTCCCCAAAATGACATTTTTGGGCAGCCTTGGTTCGGCACAAAGCTGACAGTCTCAGAAATGAGCAGAGCCTATAAATGACCTTTCTTTGCTGGGTCAGGGAGATGAGCTAGCACCTGGCTGAAATGCAGGGAATGATCCAGGGAAATAAGGCTTGCAGCCTGCTGATACCCATCCTTGGCCCTCTGCTTTCCAGAAATCAGTTGCTGGGTATCTCATTTGCGTACTCTAGCTTGTAACAGGAGTGAATCTTTCCCAATGTTTCTTAGTGCTGTATTCTCAGACTCTTTTCCTTCATCTCGCTGTTTGTAACCGAATTTCCAGCTCAGGGTTCAAGGGGAAGCAGATTTAGTACCTAATGAGGCAGGTTGGCTTTAGTCTGGTCAAACACCCAAGTATCACATCTTCCTTCCTTCCCCCAGCCCTAAAACAACAGTCAGGACTCACCAGACCTAAGAAAAGATCATCTTGTGTCAGCTCCCAGACATTTAACTGAACTCAACTGCTGGCAGCATCAAGCTCTGGGGATGCAGATCTGTCCCTCTCCCTGAGCCCTGTGCCTCTCAGTCCGGCTGTTTGCTCTGGCAAACATTAAGCTAATCTGAAAAAAAAATCCTTGCTTCTTAACAAGCCAAGTATGCGGCACCTAGATGGAAATTTAATGAGAGGATGTGAGGAGTAAAGCTGACAAAGCAGTGACCTCTCCTGTGAGGTGAGCCAGCCCCAGTCCATCCCAAGGCACTGGGATTAATGAACACGTTGGTTCCAGCCCAAAGCAAATGGGCATTAGTTCCGTCACAGGGCTGGTTTATTGGGATGCGAATTTCATAGCACTGAACTCTGGGCTCAGGAGAAGCCTTGAGCTGAGCCAGCACAAAGAATCATTGAATTATCTGCAATTTCTACCATAAAAGCACGCTCCAGGGTCAGGGCTGGAGCAATCTATCTGAGTGTGGGGCTGGCCACTTGATATGATTTAGCAAATAACTTATCGAAGAGGAGCGTGGGGTTTCTGTATTTAGTCTGGTTTGAAGTGAAAAGTAATCTGCATAAATTATCCTGGCTGCATCCAAAGCAGTGTGGGCAGCAGGCCAAGGAAGGGGACTCTACACTGCCCTGGTGAAATCCCATCTGCAGTGCTGCATCTAGCTCTGGGGTCCTCAGCATGGGAAGGATGTGGACACATTGGAGTGGGTCCAGAGCAGGGTCATGGAGGTGATCAGAGGGATGGAGTACCTCTACTATGAAGGCAGGATGGGAGAGCTGGAGCTGCTCAGCCTGGAGAAGAGAAGTATCCAGGCAGAACTTAGAGCACCTTCCAGTTCCTAAAGTGGCTACAGGAGAGTTGGAAAGGGATTATTAGAAGGACATGCAGCAATAGGACAAGGACGAATAACTTTAAACTGACAGAGGAAAGTTTTAAATAAGGTATTAGGAAGGAATTCTTCATTGTAAGGGTGGTGAGGCTCTGGATCAGGTTGCTCAGAGAAGTTGGACATTGGTCCCTGTTGTTCTTGCCTTCTTCTAGCCATTCAGTGGGAGCTGGGATTAACTTCTTAAAATAATGAAAAAAATCTAATCTATGAACTTGATGCATATTGAATACTGGCCTACTAATTTTTTTTAAAGTATTAATATGTAGAGCCTACTTGTCTTGCATTGACTTCCATTCCTGGGACATCCATACCAGGAAGAAGGTGATCCTTTGTCAAAGACCTGTCTTTTTAGGGTCAGATGTTCTTAGGAGTTTAAGATTAGCCTTTATTTACTGCAGACTGTTCAGATCTTGCTGGGAGATGGCAAGAGATCAGACAGGGGTATCAGAATGATCCCCTTTGGCCTATTTGTCTTTCTGCACAAGCAGTGATTACCTTCTCTGTAAGCCCTTGGGCTTTAGGCTGGGTTTAAAAAAGAACAAATCTCCCAAACGTCAAAGTTAATGAAATTCCTAATGTGTTTAAGAAATAAAATTGCTCGACATAGGGTCAAGTGAGACAGTATGGCATGTCCTGGTGGGTGGGGAGAGAGGGAGGCAGTGGGGATGCTCTGACACTCCTGCCCAGGCAATGCCTGGCCACAAAATCTGCTCCAGTATTTCTGAAAGGCACCGAAGTGTGTCCTGTACACAGCTCATGTTCTCACTGCCTAATTAAGCACAAGGTCCAAGGTTGTGTGGAGATGATCTACAGGTCTGTGTCTGAGTTGTACCACGTGCCATTTCTGGTTTAGTTCCATAAATTAAGTCACTTTGGTTTTATACCTGTTAGAGGAAGTAATTTAGGTGCGGCAGGTCTCCGTGGCAGGAGCCAGGGGATGGTTTTGGGTCTTGCAAAGATTAATCTGTTCTCTTTAAGTGCTAATCCTTTCATCTAAGCTGACGTGAGAATCCTAAACACCTTTCTATTACACCCCATTACCCAGATGCATAAATCTGGTCAGGAAAAGTCGCCTTCCAGCAGTGGGAAGTGATTAATTTTTGGTGTAAGCAGAGTCCATGCAGGTTTGACACGAGGTTTCAGCAAGGTAGCAGGAATTAAAGGGCACATCTTGGGCTGCTGAGACATTTGGTTATCAGGATGTTTAATGTCACCGTGTAAATAATCTCTCACCACCCCATTAAATGAGAGGCTGCCAGGGCATGCAGCTATTGTTAATGACCACCTCCTAATCCTGACTTTCACAGGGTGCTAATTCAAGGTCTCCCAGTGCTTTTTGCAGAACACAACTATTTTCCAGTTAGGACTGCCCAGGGAAAGGGAGGCTGGGCTGAAATGCACAATGAGAGGCCAGTAGGGGCAATGAATCCCTGTGGCCATTGCTCAGGAGTGCTTATTTACCCAACTTGAAAATAAATCCGCTGCTGGGAGAAGGGGAAAGATCTTTTCCCAGGTTTAACCAGAAAGGAAGAGGAATGCACATTGCTAAAAGACAGAAGTGATTCCATTGTTGACACAAAGCTGAGTCTAGAAGAACTTGAATTTTGGAAATACATTGAACTGCTCCCACAACAACTTAATTTTAGACGCTCTCAGCACCCACAGTCAGGTTTTCTTTCTGTGGAGGGATTAAATAGTTACGTAAAAACAAATTAAACCCAGCAAATATTTGCAGTGCTGTAATTCCTTGGGCAGTGCCATGACTGAAAGCAGTGCAACACTCAAAGAAAACTGATAAATGATATTCATTTAAACTTGCAATTAAAGAAAAACAAAACCTAAACCCTCTTCATTTGATGTTTGGAAGGGCTTCACACAGAGGCTCAAAACTGTCAGAACATTTTGAGGGCGTCCTTTGCCATGCAGTGACAATTGTGGGGCCTCCCTGAAGAAAGGTGGTGAGAATTTTATCCCCTCGTTGCACTAAGCTGAAACACTGCTTTTCACCTTTCAACAAGTCCAGCTCTTGCTGATGTGTGATATTAGGGCTGTGAAGGTGACCTCCCCTGACAGCAGCGCCAGGTGGGTGCTCCTGAGCACTGGGCTCTGCAGGTTTGCACAAGAAACTGCTTACTCCTGAGCCTGGTTACTGGCTGAGAGATTTTATTTGGATGTTTGTCAGTTAATTTCTGTGCTTCATGTATTTTAATTACTCAGATGATAAAGTAAATCTTCTATGATGTTCTAATGTGAAAGCTAAAATCACTCTTTTAGTGCAGAGGTAGCAGCAATTTGCCAGCCCAGTTGCTCAGGTCCATCTTGGGGCTTGTGTCAGTGTCCTGTGAGGGGGTTTGTTTGCTGCTGGCCCTGCTGGCACAGACACCTTGTCCTTCCCTGAGGCATCTAAAGGAAAGGGAGGAAGAAGGGCTCAGAGTCCATCTTGGATGAAGGTGTTCTTTCATGGATGCCTGTGGACACTGAAAAGCTGCTGGCAGAGAAAAATCCAGCATTTTGAAAGTATTCCATGAAAGCCCTTGGTTTCACATAAACAAGCAAGATGCTTTTCTAAACATCTTGCAGCTGTGTCTTATCAGGAGTCTAACAGGTGCTGTGGGGGTCTGGCCAATCACTTGGAGAGGTGGTTGGGCCAGGGACCAATGATCCTTGCCATAGACCAGTGCAAGGATTATATAAGGCCTGCCTGTAACTAAATAAAGTGGGTTATCATTTCCCTTAACCTGAGCTCTGACTTGGGCCTCCATTTTTTCTTGCTGCCTGTGCTGCAACAGATGCCAAAAGAAAGGGGATGTGCTGGCTTGATCTGCAAACCCCCAGATTACCATGGATAGGAAGGGATGATGGTGAACAAATGAAGATGCAGAACCCCTACGTTTTGAGTGCTTTGAACCACAAGGAGTATCCTGGCTGATGCACAAAATGCTCATCAAGTACAGAAATGAAGCTTATTCAGGGAGTTGTCTTTCCAGGGCATCAGTCTTGGAGGGAAAGGTGTACTGAAGCTGGCCTCTGCCACTCAGTTATGCATTTTTGGAGGGTTTATAAGCAGTATTTCCTTTAAAACATCAGTTCAGGCCAGCATGTCTGGAGTCTGCAATTCCTGATGGATACACAGCTGTTCTCTGGTTCCACTACTCTGGCCAGGTCTTGCTTACCCCTCCCTAGACACTCTATAGAGACACAAAACCTATGTTTGTCTCTATGAAAATGTGCTGAGGGCAGTAAGAGTTTGCACTCCTGGCTTTCTCCAGCACAAGGTGCAGAAATGTCCTTTTGTGCTCTCCATAAACAGCAACATTGGACGCTGCAGGAGTATGTGGAAGCAACGTAACCCTAACCTATGTTTGCTCTAGTCTTATTTTTTTTCTTGAGAGATCTGCTTTTGGCTTTGCTAGAGATTGGTGTTAGGGCTACATGAATGCTCAAGCAGCTTCAGCTCTTAAAGCCTTTGGAAAGAATCTGCCTTGCTACAGCTATGAGCTCTCCATCCTTCCAGAGCAGCCTCTTAAACAAAACCCTGCTGCTCAGGGACAGTGCCTTGTTTGCTCACTAGTGGTGAAAGAGCTCTGCATAAATTCCCAAATCCCTCTGTAAATAGCTCCTTGCTGAGGTCCTGTCCTTCAGGCTTTGGTTGTGAAGGGTATGAGAGTAGCAAGTGGCTCTGAAGCAGACAAGCCACCCTCTCACCTGTTGAAGTGCTGGATAAAGCAAAGATATATCTTTAAGGTCCCTTCCAACCCAAACCACTCCATGATCCTTTGACATGGAGGCAGGGGAGTACCGTGGCTGGAAAGAGTAAAAGGCACCTAAAAGCAGTCAGACCTGTGTTTGTGAAATCACACAACATGGTGTTTTACAACAGCCATGGGGACTTTGATCAGACATGCCACAAAGTGCAGGACAGCTGGTCCAGGGGAGGGCAGCTGGAATATGGATGTGGACAATCACATCTTTTATCACCGGACCAGCAAGAATCTTAAATATTACATCCACAGCAGTGTCTTACTGATACCTGCTGTTCAGGGGAGCTGAGCTTCCCATGTGGATGCAACAAGCCTTAGAGTGTGGCTTGGTTTTTATTCTAAGGATGTGTAGTTCTGCACTGAGCAGGAGGCTGCCAGGACCCATTTCTTGGTGTCTGTGTTTGTTTGGATCAGACCAGAGGTGCCAGCATTGCGTGCGAGGCAGCAGGGATTAGGTTTTCATCCTGTGCTTATAGTATATGTGTCAAAAGTGAAAAAAAAAAATATATATATACAGAAGGGACAAAGCACTGCTGACCAATTTCTCAGCGTTAGTGATGCTCGTCTGGAGTGAACTGAAGTCTAGAACCAATAAAAAGCTTTATTTAGAAAGCTGAGGCCAGAGTAGGAAGAGCAAATGCTCTGCAAAAGGCAGAAAGGGGTAGACAGAGCATTTATGAAAGGCAGAAAATTACACTCACCCTTTAGAGACACAAATGGGGGGCTATGTCAGCATTTGAATCATCCATCCTATTTTCAGCACTGTGCTTGGATTAAAACCACCCTCAGTAATATGTCCTGGGTAAATAAGGCTGGGTCAGGGGCATATTTTCCTGCTCAGTAAGTGAGATAAATATAGAAAGATGTTTTTCACCTTTTGAGGAGAGCTTTTCCAAAGGAGGAGGAGTGGGAGCTCTGAGCCTGCTCACAGGTAGTGTCTGTTGTGCACATTTCTCCCTCTGCCTTTTTTCCTTTCCTTTTTTTCTTTTCCTCCCCAAAGGATTTTTGAGCTTTTCTCTGCCACATACTCAGATGTGAGGCCTCCTTTCCTTAGGGGCAGAGGCAGGGCTGTGCTGCAGCCTCCAGCTCTGGTGACAGGTTGGATAACTCATGGCAGCTCCCAGGAGGCAAAGGTCATGTGAGGCTTGTGGAGTTCTAAAACCAGCAGTGAAATGCTCCTTCCCTCACCTCGCAAAACACCCTCAGCTTTCCACCTTGATTGAAAAAAACAAAGGCAAAAACATTCTGCTGTAATGTTGTGCTGTGCATTACAGTCAGGAAAAATATATAGGCTGGGAGAGGAGCCAGCACCTTGCTAAAATGTGATCTGTGCAAGTGAAAAGCAAAGCCTTGCATGCGTCAGTCTGGGTAAACTTCATCTGCTACCTCGAAGTTCCAGGCTGCCATTCCCTGGTTATTAGTGCCGTACATCAAGTAGAAATCAAGGATATCCTAGAATTGTTTAGGTTGGAAGGGACCTTAAAGCTCATCCAGCTCCAACACCCCTGCCATGGGCAGGGACATCTTCCCCTATCCCAGGTTGCTCCAAGCCCTGTCCAGGCTGGTCTTGAACACTTCCAGGGATGGGGCAGCCACAGCTTCCCTGGGCAACCTGTGCCAGGGCCTCACCACTCTCACAGTAAGGAATTTCTTCCTTACATCTAATCCAATCCTGGCCTCTGGCAGTTTAAAGCCACTGCCCCTTGTCCTGTCACTCCAGGCCCTTGTCAAAAGTCCCTCTTGTAGCCACCTTTAGGTCCTGGAAGGTCACAATAAGGTTACCCCGGAGCCTTCTCTTCTCCAGGCTGAACAATCCCAATTCTCTCAGCCTTTCCTCAAGGAGAGCTGCTCTATCCCTCTGATCATCTTGGTGGCTTCCTCTGGCCTCGCTCCCACAGCTCCATGTCCTTCCTGTGCTGGGACCCCAGATCTGGACACAGCGCTGCAGGTGGGGTCACACTGGAGTGGGGCAGGGTCACACTGGAGTGGGGCAGAGGGGCAGAATCCCCTCCCTCACCTGCTGCACACCCTGCTTTGAGTGCAGCCCAGAACAGGGTTGGTTTCTGGGATCCCAGTGCTCATTTCCAGGTCATGTTGGGCTTCTCATCAACCAACACCCCCAAGTCCCTCTCCCCAGGGCTGCTCTCAATCCATTCTCTGCCCAGCCCATATTTGTGCTTGGAACAAAGACAGCAGACTGAGATCAGCTGTCAGGGTTCTCACTCTCATTTGTTTAACTGCAGGGGGAGGTATTTTGGGATTTAGTTGTGCACTCTGGCATTATGGTGCTAAAGTCGTGGTCAGCAGTCCCCATGGAATGGGAGCAGCACTCCTCAGAGCTGCCTCAGGGAGAGCACCAGCAACATCACCTCTTGAAAATTGCTTTTTTCTTTCATCTCCCCTAAAGCCCACGTGCATAAGCTCTGCTTACACACAGCACAGCTGACAGAGCTAACCACGGGAATGCAGCAAAATGGGAAAACACAGCTAAAGCAGAGGACTTTCCTCTTGTAGCCCTCACCGGGGCCCCATCTTGGCTTATGCTCCATTATGGCCTAGTCTGGCATGTTTTGAATAGCAGGAGGTTTTATTCAAACCTTTATTGATTGCAGTGTAAACCCTCTCTGACTGCTGCAGATATTTTTGAGATAAACAAAATGGAAGTGGATTTTGTTTAAATTAATTCCCCCAAGCGACTTAAGCAGTCACTCAAATCAGGATCAGTTTAATATTTTTATTTAAATAGCCATGAAAACTTTGGAGAAATGAGAGTTTAGGAAACGAAAAGCAATTTGTCTTGAATACCTCAAAGTCTAAGTTTCAAAATTAGTTTCTTCCAATTCTTGATAAGCAGCTGCTCAGTGCAGTAAAACCACTGAGAGCCTGGACTCCACAGAATTGGTTTCTATTTTCCAGCCATCCTCAGCTTCTCTTTGCTTTGTGCAACTCCAGATAAGAACCTTAAGAATTGTGGTTGTCCAAAGTGCGTTTTGGGTGCTGTCAGTATTCAAAGGTTTTCTTTTATATATATAAATTTAGATTTCAAAAATCTAAATCATTGTCTTTTGACCACGTTTTTCTGGAGCCCTCATTCATAAGCTGTGTAAGAATTCAGTGTATAGATATTCCTCCTGTGCAAGTTGTGGCTGGCTGCTTCCCCGCAACAGAGTCCACACATTTTGTAGCTGCAACTACAGCCTGTCACATGGTGGTGGCTTTTGGCTGGGGACATGGAGAACAGCAGGGACATGAGCAAACAATGTTCTGGTGATGCCTTGAGAGTCTACCTGGAAACAGGACCTACATAGGAATAAGGGAATAAAGGTGGATATTTATTTGAAAGGCCTTCACAGGTACACTCTGAGGAGCAAAAGGTTACTGCCAAGATGGAGCCCAAGATGGATGAGGAGTCACGAGTTCTTCACACTTTTATAGGTTTGGTCCATGTGCATATCACCATAAATTCACCAATTAAAACTTTAGCTAATGATGTAATTTCCCCAAGCTCATCCCCCTTCTCAAGATGTTGGTTTACACATTTTGGGCCTAGGACAGTCTGGGCTCCCCTGGAGAGCAGGCCTGGAGAGGCTTTGTTATGTCTACCTGGCCTGAGAGAACAGCAGCGAGCAGCTGCAAGGAACTTCAGAGTTACACAGGAGGCAGTACAGGATTTGAAAAATATAAAAGTGAAAACCCAAGGCATCACTGGTATTGAGAACCTTTCAGACCAAACTTCTTATCCAGCTCCTGAGTGTGAGTTGTGTGGGCACCTGAAGAGGTCTGGGACATATAGGTGGGGCCAAGGACCTCCTACTTAGGTAGCAAAGGTTAGGCTGAGGTTGCTGGTTTGTCCCTTGGGAGCCCTGTTGCCCACAGATGTAAAATTACTCTCAGAAAAGCATCTTCTTGTAATTAGCTGTAATTACAAGAGAACAAGCTTGTCTGCTATTTAAACCAGCAGGAGTTTCCAGGAGTGGCTTTGTGGCCACGTGCCTCCTCCTAGCTAGCAATAAACCACCTGGCATGGAAACGTCAGCTATGCATCCTCCCAGACTTGGAGAGGAGTATGGATAGCTGAAGTACTGTAGTGTGAGGCTTTCTCTGCCTTCAGGGTGCTCCCTCTGTCCTGGTACAGGAATACAGCCTTCAGTGAGTGACCTTAGAGAAGGTGACTTGAGCTGATGCACAGAGCAAAGCCCGAGGATGAGACTGGGTCCAGGATCAGGGCAGCAGGTACAAGTCCATTTTGCTGTTAATGCCTTCCTGTCTGGGAGTTTAATGACGAAAGAAATGAAATATTCAGGAAAACTAGTGTGAGCTGGTGGAGCACTGAAGTGAGCCATTGCTTGTGCTGTCCCACAATGTCAGAGTTAAGGAAATTGAGTCACTCCTATGCTCCTGAGCAAGGCATTTCCACCCAGCTGACCACTGCAGCACCTTCCTGCAACAAGCACCTGCCTCCCTGCTGCTGCCCAGACAGCATCATCCCACTTTCCTGGTCACACCATAATGGGAATTGGGAACTCACTGTGGGAAGCATCACATGTTTGTTCATGAGCTGCTTTAGTAACGGTACTTTTATTTTCAGATAATGTGTCCTAAATATTCAGTACACACATTCCTGCCATGAAAGACAACAGCAACAAAAAAATCTGAACAGCTGTTCCTTTGTTGTTCAGCAGAAAAAGAAAACCAAACTACAAAGCAGCGCTCCAAGGTCACATTATCCCTTTACAGGGGGAAAATGAAGAGTCTTGAAACATTTTAGTGAGCTTGAGAATTTAATGTGGTGAGTTTTGGGATGTGAGCTTTGCTGCCTTGAGATGAGAGTCTTGCTGAAGGACATGTAGCTGCACTATTGCTGCTTGAACTTCTCCACGAGAATCCAGGAGCTACGACCTCAACCTGGCCCACTCAAACTGCAGAATGTCCTATAGCTATAGAGGATCCAAGAGAAGATCCCAGGAAAGGAGGGAATGTCCTCTGTCCCCTCTCTGGATACAAGAGTAGGGCTTGTCTTAATATCACCCGTTTAAAAATCATTCACAACCTGTTTTCCATACAAAGCAATCGTGCCTCTTTCTCTGACCTGTGCTAAGAGGGAAATTCAGCCTCTGGATTATGGGAGCAGTGGTGTCTGCTCATTAAGATATGCCACTCCTCAGACAGATGAGAGGTCCAGAAATGCTTCCCAGGTGTTTTAGAAACCTATCAGCCTTCCAGTGCCAATTCTGAGAGCTGCTGAAGGGAGAAACTGCTCCAAGCAGTAGATTACCGAGGTGACAGGTGCAGCTGCGGATTGAGTCAGCTCATCAGATGTTTCCTTGCAGCAGAATGGGGAAAATGAAATCTGCTGTTTAACAGGTGACATGCAATCCTTTGATGTCAGTCTGCCTTCTCCCCAGTGGAGAGATGCCCAAGAGGTGCCAGGCCCTAGAATACCTCCGTTTGCTTGACCTGCACCTGCTTCCGGGAGGGAAGGATCCAAGTCTGCTGCTGAATCTGCAGCAAACAAATGGTGCTCTCCCCAGCTGACAATTTCCCTGCCACAGCTGATTATGTGTCCTGTTGCTTTGTTTTTTCATAAAATTAGGGTATCAGGCTGCTTCTCAATCATTTTTATGCTGTGTGTTTGCTGCCAACACTTCTGGCTCATTAGGAAGCCAGTCCTCCTAATACTCATCAGTGATAAGGAGAAAACCTCTCCGCCACTGCAGGCTTCTGTAGTCACCAGTCAGACAAAAAAGTACTACTTATTTGATATGGAGGAATCTGAAATTCCCTTTGGGTAGATGAAAAGTTCAGTGGTTTGTTGACATCAGAGTAAAGGTTGCTTTGGGGGTATAGGGAGCTTTGAAGTTGCAACAAGCTCTGTCTGCAAACCTCAATGTTTAAAAGAGACATCCCATCGAGTGCTTTAGTCCTGCTGGGGTTTGGATGCTGACCATCCAAGGAGCATTAAGGGCAAGAGATGTCTTGTGGTTCAGTTCAGAAGAACCATGAGACACCAACCCTTGCCCTGTGTCACTTGATAATTTGTCTTCTTTAGGGCTTCTGGGCAGAAGAAGAGGGCTCAGCCTGTTTTCTGAGTGCAGGTGTTGCAGGAACAAACGTGCAGTAAATACAACATGCCTGAGACTCGGCCTGTTGCTCAGACCAACTCTGAAATGCCTCTGCACGGAGTCTGACAGTTCTCAGAAGCAAACATCTATTGGTGGTGATGGGTGAATCTTCACAGATTGCTGTCAAAAATTTATTCCAAAATGGTCTTATTGCATATCACGTCCAGGTCCTCAGACTGGTATATATGGACTTATGAGAATTTCTGGGTAAAGATTACCCTTACAGGAACCTGTGGGGTCCTAATATTTGAGCATTGTTCTCTCTGTTGCCCAAAAGGTGACACTTTGCACAGTGGAGTTGTGGTTTGTACAGAGATAGGGTCTCATTTCTGAACCCACTTGGGCAGAGAGGCTCTTGCTGGAGTGGGCCTAATTGCTAAAAAAGATCCCCAGGGTTTACATTTGGAACAGTGCCTCGGGAACTGATGGGGATCGACAGAGCTTCACAGGAAAATCTGCCCAGCACCCGTTTGCATTTGTCTGCCTTCAGCAAAAGCTATCAAGTTAATGCTAATTTAAATTCTCACTTAGGCATCTGTAGGTATAATTGCATAAAGCACTGTGCATTAAATTACATCCACACATGGGTTTGGATTCAGAGTCTTCAGAAAGACTACATATGTTATCTTATTTCCAAAATACATTGGCCACTGAAGACCCAGTGCTATTATGCACCCCCTTTTTGCTTCAAAACCTAATGATCTACCTTTACCCAGAGTTCATTACACCCTGCTACCAGTTCAATTCCCACAGCTCTCCCTTATCATTTGGAAGCAGCACCCTTAATATTTTATGAACCATTTTACTGATGGCTCCCAAGTCCGTGGATTGCACAAGTTGGTCAGGGTGGGTAAATAAAAACCACAAATTCAACAGAAGCTTAACTCTCAGTTGTGACATGCTGTAATTAATCACTACAGCTGTGTAATGCCTAGAACCAGGCAGGATCCTGAAGGCAAAGCCAGCCTGAAATCTGCATGGAAAGCAGAGCCAGAGGGTAGGTCTCACCTGCACATACCTTGCTCTTAGGATTCCACAGTTGTTGGGGTTTTATAAATTTTATTTTGCAAAGTGCAATCTTTAAGGTGTGCCTTTAAAGAGAAACAATTCCTGTCACTTGGAGCTCCCAGGGAGCACCTGGTGTGAGTGCGTCCTTTGATAGCACCAGCAGCCTTCCAGTCCCCCTGCCGAGGGGTGAGGAGCTCTGTCCTGTGACACAGTTGAGTCTCAGGGGGACTTGTGTCTGCTGGGCCAATTTGCAAGGGGGAAGGTTGCTGTTGTCACTGGAAGCTTCACAACTTTGTCCTTGAAAAATTGCTAATACCTAGTTTTGGGTGTCACATAACTTCAGTGGCCTTCTGCTCAGCCTGTGCATGCTGCTCTCAGCACTGAGCTGTCTTAACACTGCATTAATGTTTTCTCCTCTTTGTGCATGGGTAGAATTGAAATCTCTCTTGGGGAGGAAGCTTATTCCAAGTAAATTCCTATACAATCAGCTGAAAAAAACCCTGAAATGTTCTTTCACTTGATTTACTACTCCCTGCCAAATGCATGTGCACGCCAGGTCTTGAGCCTGGTACTGGTGCTGAGCCTTGAAGAATGAATTGTCTATACAAGGCTTCTCCTTCAGCTCCGGGATCCAGTGCTGATTTCAGCCAAGTCTGGTAGAGAGCAGTGATCATAAATACACCGTGATTCTGTGTGGCTCATGAAAAATAAAGAGCAGGTTTGGCCCAAGGCAGGTGCTGAGGTACCAAGACAGATCCTGTCTGCTCAGCATGGACTTTTGGGCTCTCTGGGAGCCCTCTCATGTGGGGCAGGAGTTCATGTTGCCAGCATCTCCTGCGGGGCTTCACTCCCAGATCCTCCATTAATGGATTCTGAGGGTTATCTGGCTTCACTGGCGAGAGATGCTCTGCTAAGCACATTCTCCTTCAATTCTTTCAGGTCCCATCAAGTTTCACAGGCTTACATATTTTTAATCCTTTGACATTTGAAACTCTGTTCCCTAGCAAGGCCTTCTCCTAAATCGCAGCTCCTCAGAAGGCCCAAGAGGACAGCGTTTGCCAAGGGTGAAGCTGTTCTGGGTTTCTGGGTGGTGCCTTGTAGTGACCAGTGCGTTCAGAGATGCTCTGCTGGGTCTGCCTATCCCTTTGATGGGGAAGGAGTGAAATGAGACATGATAAATCACTAAATCTTCACTTCTAAATGCTGCTTGGAATGTAAACATTGTGTATAAACCCTCCTAAATGGTGTTAAAATTGTCTGCTGTATTGCTTCCCTCCCACCCCACCACTGCTGCTCTAAGTGTGATCTCTTAGTATCTCAGTCTTGTTTTGTGTTTTGTTTAGATATTTATGCCCACTTTCCCCAAATCTCTGGGGGTTCTTTTTAAAATTTTGATATTGATTTTTTCTTGGTTTAAAAAAAAAAAAAAAGAAATACACACACACACACAAAAAGCAGGTGCCCACACATGGCTCAGCCCTGAGAGGTACAGGAAGAGCAGTGGCTGGTTTGTGGTGTTGGAGAGGGTCTCTGCAACTGAAAGGAGCATCCCATTCCCACAGATGGCTTTTCTTTTATTTTTAATGGGTTATGGTGCTGGGAAGATCTGGCAAGAGCGCAAGTCCCTCATCCCATGTTGGACGTCTTGTTCTTAAAAACGTGTTCTTTCAGCTCTTAGAGAGTATAGTCTTAGATTTAGCCTCGCATTCTCCAGTCTCGGTGGTTCTGTTGTTTTCTTATTTACCTCCCCTTCTCCTCCGTTTTCCCTGCCCTCACTCCCCTGATGGCTGCAGGGGACGCGATTCAGGCGCTCGTCACCGCGCTGTGACTTCTGTACGGAGTGAAAACTGGCCGGGTCTTTCACCCTTCTCTGATAGCAGTGCTACAGAGTGAGGCACGTGGCAGGGCAGGGCTTTTATCTGCTCGTCTGGTTTGATGTTTAATACATGAGGCAGAACCCCAAGCACTTGATCAGGATGTCAGGCTCAGCCGCAGCGGAGCACGCTGACAGCAACGCGGTGGCTGCACGACAACCAGAATCAATCTGATGGCAGGAAGGCTTTAAGACCTCTAGCAGTGACACTGCGACTGAGCTGAGCCCAGCCTGGGCCTAACTTAATCCCTGGTCTGTGTAAATCCCTCCTCTGCGCTTTCCAGGGGCTGGGACAGCTGCAGAGGTTGCTCTCCACGAGCACAGGATGGCAGCTGTGCGCTAGAACTTGCTGAGCAGCCTCCCCAGTAGGAGATGGGGTGGTGAGGGATTTAAAAGAAAAACCATTACAATGTCTTTGTCAGTCTTCTTGAAACAAATCAGGAGAGGCTCACCTAAGCTGGCTGTTGGTGATTTGTGGCTCTTTTTTTTTTTTAATAAAAGCCAAATGCTTTCACTTTATAAATAAATACGCTGTGGAGAGGGATGCAAAGAGGAGTAGTTAGTATCCAACTGTTGCTGAATTCATCAGCGGATGTTCCATATACTGCATTGTTTAATGTCACTGATACCTGATACAGACCACTCCCAAGCTGTTTGATAATTATTTATCAGCCATCTGCATGAGGAGGGGATTTGTACAATGACACCCCCAAAAGCAGGAAGGAGAGAAAGGGGTTAAGCTGTAGGCAGGAAAGGGAAGGCAGAAACCAAGCAGCAAACAATTGGCACCTGGGCTCCATTGAAGACTAAAAGTGGAAAAAAATGGCTTAATTGAAAAATCTGCCTATTGTGTGTGACTGCAGCCTCCAAGGGAAACAAACAAACCCATTCAAAGGAAGGGGGGAAAAAAAGGTAAAGAATTTAAAAATCCTGTGCTGTTGTGCAGACCTGGGGAGTTTAACTCTTCCCAGTCCAGGGCAGAAATATTTTTATAACCAAACTATCTCCCTTCTTAAAACATTTAGTTGGATTGAGTAATTTCGTAACTCCTCCTGGCATCTTCCGTCACAAGCTGGAGCTGTTTGGGTCTCCTAGGTGGGATGAAGGGGGGGGGATGATTCTTTATTTCTTTTTGGTTTCACTGGTACCATAAAAATACAGATTTCAGTTTTCTCTCTCACTTCAGTGGTGCTTGGGAGGTCTCCCTAAGTTTCCTAGAAGAGTTTCCAATATATTTCTACTTTAATTTTAGTAATAACTTTCTCTGGAGTTCACTGCCTGCAGCAGGTTTTCACTGCACAGTAAGACAATCATGGCTTTTTTGCTTCTCAAACCCAGCTTTCTTTGTTTTCAACTCAGAGCTGCTGAGAACCCCTGAAAACAGTCTGGGGACCCTCATATATTATTCCTGGACCTGATCCATAATGAGGAGGGCTCACAGCACCAAGCCTGGGGCTCTCTGGTGTGTGGCACACATCCCTTTATTGGACTATCAGCTAGGAATAACCCCTTGTTTACACGGGGTTTGCCAGAATTGTTGCTTTGTTAAATATTGGGTGAGCTGGCCCAGTCCCAGCTCCTTTGGACAAGCAGCTTTTGAGCAAATGTTTCTAATAGTGCTGGGTGGATGCACGGTGCAATTTCATTGCATTATCAAATCCATCTGTATTTTGCAGAGCACACAGGTGCTTCAACCCAGTTGTCTGCCACAAGAAACGCCACAGCCCTGATGGCACTGGCAAGTGTTACCTTGAGCACTGCAGGCTCTGGACTTCAGCAGGCAAAATGCTGTCTGCAGTGAGATACAGGCCTCAAGTCCTCCAGGAGGTCAGTTCTTCCCATAACACTGCAGATCTCCCTTGTGCTCTTTGTTCTGCCGGTTAATTTCTCATTTCTCTGATTGCTGAATTGCTACTTGTGCACTTTTGTGAATTTATGTTTGACTGATTTGCAGGCTTTTTAAATCAGAGAACTATAGATGGGTGTGGGCTGGAAGGGACCTTAAGGATCATCTCGTTCCATTCCTTCTGCCATGGGCAGGGACACCTTTCACTAGAGCAGGTTGCTCAGAGCCCCATCCAACCTGGCCTTGAACATTTCCAGTGGGTCTCTCCATGTTTAACCTTGTTGTTGAGAAAAGCCTAATGTGGGCAGTGTCAGAGGCTGAGGGTGGGATTCATTTTAGGCTGTTCATAGTTGAAACCAGAAGACTTTCCCTTCCAAATGCGGCCAAATGAACATAAGGATCTGGTTTGTGTGCTGTAAGTTATCTCCAGCAATGATTTCACTAGGCAGTAAATTCCCTTGTCATTTATTTTCGTTAAGTCTTTTGAGGGCACAGTATTTTAAAAAATATTTTAATATGCATTTTGGTAGCATGACATACTGTTTCTGAGAGCTTTTGTGATACAAAGTAGAAGAGATTCTTTTTCATTTTGCTTTTTCCTCTTCAATTTGTCCTCAGCACTGCTAAAGCAGTTGTACTGGTTCTGAGGTTTTAGTGCATGAACAGCAGTGGTGGAGGGTTCCTGTTACACTGAACTTCTCTAGCTGTGTTTGGAGCTGCTGCAGCATCTTTGTGACATTCAGGTTTTTGTCTTAATTCTGTTCTATAAAGCTTGCAAGCCGTGCTGTAGTTTCAGGGGATCAGGAATCTCTGTGCAAACACACTAAAGGGCCCAACCCATACCTGGGCCCCAAAAATATCTTCACAATCCTGACCAGGGGTGGTGGTGGTGCTGCTAAATCCTTTTGTTAACATGAGACCTCTATTGGTTTGAGTATTTCCCAGAAACTCTGAGAAACTCAGGTTTCCTTTATGTTTTGGGAGTTTTTTGAAACATTTTACACATTATCATTATATCTCGGAGCTACCTTTGGTGCCCCAAAGCTGCAGCACCTTGTGCATATTTTCCCTCTCTTTCTGGTGTAACAAACCCTTAATTGTGCTATGAGGAATGGCAAAGCTCAAACAGCAGAGTCTTCTCCTACCCCAAATGTTCTGCAGTTTGGGGTGGTGGATGGAAGTTCCCCGGGAGGTTTCTGCTTGGATGTCTCCTGCTCTGGGTGATGTCCTGATGGCTGGGCTGGCTTGCTGGAGCTTTCTGCCCTCTAAACAAGCCTCTAAAGGTGTCCTGCCTGTTTACCTGGAGATGTCCATACTGTTGAGATGCAGGTGTGGGAGCAGGGAATGAGCACAAAGGAGGTCTGTAGAGAGAAGAAACACTTTTCCACAGAGAGGAGCTAGGCTAACTAGATGACTGCCCATTCAGAGAGCTAGTTGCTGGCTGTCCTACTCCAAGGGGACTTTTTCTCATCTACCTTTGACAGAAGCACATGCACCAGAAGTTTGGCTCAGTGCATCACAGAGATAAGCCCCCTGCCGGTGATCAGAGTGCCCTTTGCAGACCAGCCCCAGGCCCTGCTCTCACATTACCGTCTTTCATATCGTTAACAAAAATAATAGCGCCAGCGTGTCAGGAGTTCAGCTGTCTGGCTAAAAGCAGCTTGCAGAGCCATGGTGTATTCTTGCCTTTTCACTCTGAGACTTTCAGCAGCGTTGAATCATCAAAGTACAGCCGGCAGAGGCAGCAGAGCAAGGCTATCACCGAGCTGGTGTCTCCAGAATTGTGGTTTAATGCCTCTTTGTGTCACACACAGAGCGGGTTCAAAATCAGGTCTGTAACTATGCATCCCCATTGTGGAGTTGTTCCATGTTTGGCAAAGTGTGGAAGAAGCTTGGGTGTGGGAGTGCAGGAGGGGCAGGGGCTGCAGTGCCTGGGCACAGCTGGGAAGGGAGAGGGGTTTAGTTGTTGCCTGTAGCACCCACCTGCCCTATGCTTCACTCTGGCTGTACCTTCAGTCCTTTATCAGCCAAGGTTTTACCTTGATCTTGCAGAAAGGCACTCCGTTGGGGGGATGATGGTATTAGAAAAGGCTTTTAGCTGATTACATTTGAGCTTAAAGACTCCACGAGAAAAAGAACTTCATAAATTCACATCTGCTTCAGCGTCAGACACAGCTCACCCCTGGTGCCACATCATGGAGCAGCTCCAGCAGGGAACAGCCACCTCCTCAAGGAATAGAGCGGGAAGGAGCTCGGTGTGGAGGCAGCGATGGCACTGCCAGCACAGCAGATTAATATTTCAGAGGACACAAGTGAGCGGTGACTTTCTGGCAGATTATACCAGCCAACGTCCCATGTGCTCCTGTAATGTTTGTGCATCTGCTTCCTTCGCTAATCCACTGCTCCTCTCAAAACCAAAATAAATGGGAAAATGTATCAATTTGCTATCATACTTATTTGCATTAAAAGTAAGAGATTCTCCATTAGGAGGCAAGGTTGGGCACAGCATGAGCCTGAGCGTGTATTATTAACACCATCTATTTCGTTACAGCTGTGGAAAGCAACATGGAGAGAGTTAGGGTTGAGCTTACGGGTGAAGCACCCCACAGGGATGCTCCAAGAAAACACACACTCAGGAAGCCCCAAGAAAACACACACTCAGGAAGTTGAATTCAAACCTCAATCTAAGTTACATTTTAAAGAGAAGCCCATAGTTGTTAAGATATAGAAATGCAAAAATAATCATCTAAGCCACCTTAATTCTTCCCTGAATTAATGTTATAAGTGGAAATCTTAATTTGGGATTTTTCTCTTTCATTATTTAGTCTCCAACTAAACCGACTTAGTCGTGGTTACTTGTGTAATTAATGATGAAGGAAGAGTTAGTGCTGTTGGCTTCAATCAGGAAATAAAATAAAATAAAAGTTGTTTCCACCCTCAAATATCTGAGAACAAGCTCTCTTTCCAGATCGTGGGACCTGCTCGCTCTTATTCATTCCTCTCCCCAACGTTATATTACCCCTGATGCTCTCTTTCTCTTTTATGATACTTTCTGGCATGCTAGTACTTATTAAAAGAATAAAATGAAAAATTCATACACAGAGGATTCAGAGACATAAAATTGTTATGGATAACAGTGCAATAGTTGTCTCTTCTTTTTTCTGCTTTTGGCATTTTTATAGCACGCCGAGGTTTAGGGAGCTGTTCTGTCTTTAGCGCGCACAGTAGACAGGCAGAAGACTGATGCTGCCTGCATTGCTTCCCAGAGCTTTTCAATTTGCTCTGCTGTCCTCTCGATGTGAAATGAAGGTCTGTTTGCCCTGCAAGGCCACTGTCTGGAGTGTGTCACAGCAAGGTGACCAGCCCTAACCCTCCCCAGGCTCTCTGCCAGGGGGCCAGGCCACACTCTCTGAAGTGGAATCAGAGCTGAGGGCAAAAGACACTGATTAGGTGGGGCTTAGGAAGCAGACAAGTCTGCTGTTTCTCATCTGCTGGAGTGACACAATCAAGCTTCAAAAGGCTTTTGCTCCCCATATTCCCATATTTATATAATTCAAGATGCTGTGTAAGTAGAAATGCCCCTTGATAGTCAGACAGCTGATCTGACTGGCTTTTGGAGCAGCCAGAGTCAAAACACAAGGTGGATGTTCAAAATTTTCTTGGCACAAGAAAGCAGGAGACTCTTTCCACCTTGTGGTTCATCCCTATCCCTGGAAGTGCTCAAGGCCAGATTGGATTGGGATTTGAGCAACCTGGTCTAGTGGAAGGTGTCCCTGCTTATGGCAGCAGGATTGGAAACAGATAACCTTTCAGGTTCCCTCCAAACCAAACCAGTCTGTGATTCTGTGCTCCCTGCACTAAAGCCTGTGGGCAGGAATGGAGCTCTCTTCCCTCCACCCCTAAGAAGTTCATAGCCTAAAGGGTTTCACCTGTCTGCTAGCCCTCACAAGATTTCCAAGTGCTTGTGCAGTCTGAGTGATGCTCCTGAATCTAAGTGAGCACCGACACGTTGGCATCCTTGTGAAGGGAGGCCCCAGCTCAGCTGGCTGGAGCCTGGTGCTAACAACCAAGGTTGTGAGTATGGGCCATTCAAAAAAGAGCTGGACTCACTGATCTTTGTGGGTCCCTTCCAACTAAGAATATTCTGTGATTCTGAGATCTCTTCTTGCCTCTTTTTGAACGCAGCTCAAAGCCTTTGAATGGCTCAAGCTAGGGCCACACTTCCTTTGTGCTGGAAGAGAGAGTGAACACCCAATGCCTTCACCTGCTCTGTGCTGCTCAGGGCTGTACTCTCACATTGTAGTGATAAGGTTTGAGGAAAGACTTAGACCTCAGTGCTAAAGGAAAAGGGGCAGCCTTTGCCTTTGACCTTTCATTGTTCTCCTCGAGGAGCTACAGCTGTGGGAATGAACAAGTTGGGCTATAGCACTTCAACAGCTGCTGTTGACAGGACTAACAAATGTGATTTTTAACTGCTTCCTGGGAAAAGCCAAAATGTGTTTCATACAGGATGTGATGCACAAAATGTGGTTTCCTTGAAAAACCCATGACCATAATATGGAAGTTAAACTTAACAATGTGTTTGTGAGACAGAAGAATCTTATTTGTGGTTTAAGTGCAAAGGTTCAATACAGAATTAAGTGGGGCACTATTAGAGTATCTCCCTGCAACTGGGTACTGAAAGAAAGATATACAAGAGCAAAAGCAGAAATACGTATATTTTTAGGTACTCAATAAGTTCTGAGCAAGAATATAGCATTTTAATTCTGAAATAAAGTGACTAGTGTCAGTTTATCCTTCCTAAGGTACAAGCTGCTGGAACTATAGGTTTCATGAGACTCTCAGTTTTCCTTCTTCTTTAGTTTTTTATTTTGTTTTTTTTTTAAGATTTGCAAGTTTCAGGATTTGTAGCAAAAAAGCTGCAAATGCGACCCAAATGTATGCTTGGAAGTCTGGAGCATGTCAGAACAAAAAAAAGGCAACTCAATCGGTTATTTCCATTTAAGTTGCAGCACTTTTGGAGGCTTGTTTTGGCACGATCAATTAGCTCCTCTGTGCTTTTTCACCTTCCACTGAAGCAGTGGGAGCTTTACAAGTACTGTTTTATAATCCTCAAACAACCTACTGATGCTTTCGTTTCCCATCAATTTGTTGCCAGGCACAAAGGGGTTTAATAACAAAATGATGGATGACTCTATTTAAGCAGCCCATTAGCCTAATGACGTATGAAAGTGTAGCAGAGCTGTTAGCTCGTGTTACAAGTGTGCTCCTCCAAGAGCAGCTGCGGGTGCCTGGTCCAGTGTCCGAATTGGTTTGCTGATCTCCCTGCAGATTTCTCCTTCCTGTCAATCTGCTGCTGGTGGACACTCATCAGGCACAGGGCAAGTACTTGCTCCACACCCATGGCCATTCCCAGCATCGTGGGAGAGACAAGGATGGTGGGTGGCAGCAGGATGTCCACATTAAAAGGGGATAAACTGCACGTAGCCCAGGCTGTCAGGGCAGCCTGTGTTGCCCCCTCCTTCCACAAGAAGCTGCTCCGTCTCGGAGCTCATGAGGCTGCATCTTTGAAGTCTTCCTGAACACTGCCATTATCCGAAAACCATTGTGATTTTCTTTTTTTTCCCCAGAACAGGTGAATCTTTATCTTATCCAGTGGTTTTCTTCAAAACACCAGTAACTAAGAGCCAAAAGCACAGCGGAAGCATTCAGGAATCTGGCCAGCACAGTCTCCAGCAGGTGCCGTGCATGGCCCTAGTGTTTTCAGACCACCCAGATCCTAGGGACTGGCTCAACCAGCTGGCTACAGCCACATTCTGCTTAAGCCCTGCAGAGCATCCACTTTACATCTAGGAATCAAGTCCTGGATTATTTTTACTCCCAGAGGCTCAAGCTGGAAAACTCAAGAAGGATGAACAATACATGCAAACAATGTTGAGCTCTAACACCGGCACTGCAGCAACCACAGTGTTTTGCAGTATGATGTCTTCTACTCAAGATCATGACTTAGTGCTGTGGCTGGGTTTTGCTTGGCAGCACCATGGACATATGGCTGTCATAACCATTGCCAGTCAGCAGCCATCAGCACATGCCTCGACCCTCCACAAGGCTTTGTATTTTCTACTGGTCCCAGACACACAGCTATCACCTGGGAAGCAGCAGGATTGATTGGTGCCACTCTTCATCCTTCCCAGAACAGAAGTTGGTTTGAGGACCCTTGTGGGTCCCTTCCAGCTCAGGATATTCCTTGATTCTATGGTAACTCCCACAGCAGCAAGTTCTTTAACAAAGGACTTGGCCAACAGGACCATGCCATTGCTGTGGATACACAAAGGGCTGTCTCAGGGATATTGGGATTTGCATTGCATGCTCAGGCTCATATCCAAAGCAGCTGGGATGGCAAAGCTGCTGCTGAGCCCTGTGTCTGCTGTCTTTAATGGGACATGTTTCATTAAAGACTCCCAGCTGTAGTGGAGTTAATCCTCCCCCCAACCAAAACTCACCTGACCTTCATCTGAAACCTCTGGTACTTTTCCATTATCACACACTTAGAGAAAATCAGTTTTCTTAGCCTTTCTGCATTTATAAAGATTATGCAGGCTGCATCACTATTTTAGAGAAGGTTTTCACTGCACATTTATTTTTCTTCATTCCTTCTAATGAGTATCTGGCCAAGGAAAGCTCCAGCTCCCTTCCAAATGCTCCTTGTCCTTGGGTGACCAGCTAGGAAATACTTCACCAGTTATCTCTGTCTTCACCCTAAATGCCTCACTGCAGGATGAAAGGGTTTCTCCTAGTACTGATCTCCATGTATCCTGACAAGTCCATCTAGCCCGGATACCTGATGACAAATGAAGTATGACTGATATTCTCTTTATACCCAGCAGCCCCTAACCCTGCTGAAGCTGTTCTGGCACACTGAAGACTATGGGAAGGACAGTCTGCAAGTCTTTTATACCTAAAACACAGCTATTTATAGCCTGACTACTGTGCAGGAATGATGGGAAGTGAATCATCAAAGATGTTTTAGTTACATGAATAAAACTCAGTTTCAAGTTTATCCTAATGATGAAAATATTCTTTCCTGGAGATGCACGTGTTGTCTGCTGCCACACTGGCAGCTGTACACAGCAGGGCTTTTCCCTTTTCAGATCTGGCTAATTTAGGAGAAGAACCTTATCAGTGGTCTGGTGGGAGACCTCTAAGCCAAATTTGGCATGAGGGAGTCACTCATTATGCCATGTACTTTTCTAGCTGAATTCATACCAAACCTGCAGATCTTGCTGTCCAGGAAGAAAGTCACTCCTCAGCCGGCTGGAGTTGTCATCCACAGGCAAAGGCAGCTCATAATGGTAAGGCTCCAGCACTCCCCTCAGGTCTGCTTTCTGCCCTGCTCCCACCATCTTTGCTCATCTTTCACCTCAGTTTCCCACCTGCAGGCTGGACTTGGTGACGGGGTCCTGTGCAGCAGATGTTAGCTGATGGTGTTCATTACTATTATTTATTGCACCCTTTGCAATAAATTAAAAAGACCCTACTATTAGAAGAGACCAAAAATAGGCTGCTTTAACATGCACTAGGATGAATATTTGTGGAGAAATCTCGAAAAAGCAAAAGAGGTACACAAGATTGCCAGAGGAGCTTCTCCTTCGCCCACTATCTATAAATAGCCTGACACTGGGAGCTAAGGAGGGAGTTTTTAATTAAATAGTATTGTTTATAAAATCATCAAAAACGTAAATTTGGACATACTGATGCTCTATTTTATTTTCTGGCATTGTCCTGGATCTCAGTCATCTTTAAGCTTTAAAATACTTCCGACAAAAACGTGGAAAGACAGGTAACTAATTTTCTATATGTTCCAGGTGGGACACATTATATTATGCATATATTGTGGGAAAATAGCTTGAAATGCAGGCCCTGCCATGTCAGGAAAACATCTGTGAAGAATTATGTCCTGGTTTCAGCTAGGGAAGAGTTAATTTTTTCTCAGGTAGGTCCAAGATTCAAATCAATGGCATTTACATATGAGGAAACATTTCTATGGAATGTGAGTTTGGGGCTTTCTCCCTCATTTCTGTGGGACCATGCTCTTTACTATGCAGGCTGCCAGAGGGTGATTAGCCCAGTTGTTAAGAAAGCTGGTGGTAACATTCTTCTGCCTGCCTGCTTGGAAAAAAAAAAATCCATTTTATTTTACTTGGAGAATTGAAAATCAATGTCAGCTTTTAGTGTCTGGGGCTCAGCTATAGCAAAACTTGGGCCAAAATCTCTGCAGGTGTAAAGCAGTACAGCTGCTCTGGCTGGAGGGTGCTCGAGCCAGATGGGGTTTATTGCTTATTTGATCAAATTAAAGGATATTTGCATCTCACACCGAATCTGACAAGGAGGTTTGCAAACAGGAGCATTAAGGATGACAAAAGTCATGCATACAGTCCCTTATTATTAAATAAAAAATTAGGCTTGCATTGCCAGCACAGCACCCCCAGGCTGAAGCTGACCCCAAGACCTGTCCTGTTCCCAGTGAGATAAAGTAGAGCTGATAATTGTGTGGTGTGAGCAGTGATCACCCTAAAAACTGAGAGGGGCCACACTGTTTGCACCAGCAAAGAGCCTGCCCCATCCTCTCCAGTGGTTTCCAGTCCTGTAAAACCCTGGGGGCACACTGATTATGGGAACCAGGGAGTCCAAGAGATGGGAGACTGTCCTGACAGAGGAGTGATGTCCCCTTTGGGTATCAGTCCAGCCAAAGACCGTGGGGATCCTTATTCCCACAGTTTCTCATGTACCTGAAGAAAAACAGCTCAATTTCTTCCACTAAACCCAGATGAGCAAACTGGACTTTTCATCATATCCTTGAAACACCAAGTAAAAATTGCAATATATCTGTCTGCAGGTGATGAGAACAATTATATCTCCCCTGCTGGTTTTGTGTTTTGTCTTTTTTTTTCCTAAAGCAAAAAGCATCTCTCACTGCAGAAAAGCCTGTCCTTCATTTAGGGAAGCCAGCAGCTGTCAGGAGAGGAAAGCTGAAGATTGACAGGGGAAAGACACAGCGAAAGTGCTCCTAGAACATTGTACAAAAAAAGATAATCTTAAGATGTTGACCTCTTACAGAAGTGTGTATAATCAAAGAAAAAAACAGCAATAAAATGTCCTTGGTTATTCCCTAAATGGAAGAACTGTACCCATTGCAATGTATCCTATCTAAGAGCCTGCAGTTTTATTTTCATGTGATTTTTCCTTCAGAACAAGAAATCTGGCATGTTTAGAGGTTGGTCCCCTTATTTCTGAATCTCCTGCTCTTCTTGTTTCCCATCTCCTTGGCCATATTCCTTGGCGATATTTGGGTTTTATCAAATTGCTTTGGGTTGATAATTTGCAAGGGAATGGTGCAGTTATATTAAAATTCTGATCATAAGAAAACACACATGGAATCATTTTAAACCAAATTAATAATAATAATAATAATAATAATAATAATAATTTGTTCCATCTCCTCTCCTTGAGTTTTTACATTATTTGATTTTTTCCTCCTTTAATATTCTGGCTATAATCCCGTTTTCTTCCAGACCCTGCTGTTCAGCTGTTACTGAAACATCGTCTTCAAAAACACCGAGCCGGGAAATGTTGATTTGTTTTGATCTCAGGGGAAATAATGTAACACGGCGACAAGCCCACCAGCAGCAACTCTTAATACACAGCAAGACAACTCGCAGAGAAATCACCTTGCTCTTGGGCTGCAAACACATATTTAATTGCATTTAATTCTTGAGCGCTGGTGCAACTCAGCACAGCTCCATAAATAATGGGGAGTTTTGGTTCACTGGTTGCACCGGAGGAGACCAGAGGAAAAAAAAGCCCCATAAACCACTCGGTTTCATTTTCAGGTTCATTAATCCTCTTTGCCACGTGGCCTTTTAAAACTAATTTTGGGGGGTTTATTATGAAACAGACAAAAAAGGTGGTCCCCTCTCTTCCCCCCAAGCAGGGGCTAGTGGCAGCGTCATCCACCATGTGCTGGTGGTGCTACAGCGGGACCATCGCATTCAAAGCATTGGCCACCCTGAGGCTCCCCAAACTGGGAGGAGAGAAGAGGGAAATGGAGAGTTGAGGACCTGAAGGGCTGTGGCCCAAAGACATGAGCTGTCAGCAGGTTCAGTCTCATTTTGCTACAAAATGAGACTCACAGACACAAGGATACTGTAACAAATAACATTAAGTGAAGAATGCTGTGATGCAAGAATTAGATAACCAATACAAGGATAAAAATACAAACACGAAAGACATTGAGGATACGCTCCAGCGTGCCTAGAGAAGGGCAACAGAGCTGGTGAAGGGTCTGCAGCACAAATCTTGTGAGGAGAAGCTGAGGGAGGTGAGGGTGTTCAGCCTGGAGAAAAGGATGCCCAGGGGAGACCTTATCACCCCTGAAAATGAGTCTGTCTCTCCTCCCAGGTAACAGCTGATAGGACAAGAGGAAATGGCCTGAAGTTGTACCAGGGGAGGATAAGATTGGAAATTAGGAAAAATTTCTCCACCAAAAAGGTTGCTAAGCATGGAACACGCTACTCAGGGGAGCGGTGGAGTCACCATCCCTGGAGGGATTTAAAAGACACGTAGATATGGAGCCTGGGAACATGGTTTAGTGGTGGGCTTGGCCATATTAGATTAGTGGCTGGACTTTATGATCATAAGGGTCTTTTCCAACCTCAATGATTCATGATTGTATGAATAAAAAATTGCCTTGATTTTAATTAATATGAGTTTTTTAAGTCATGCACAAAATTTTTAAAAATCCATCTTCAATCACCATCATCTTTTTCTTTTTTCTCTTTTAATTAGGAGTTTTTGCTATACTAATTGTTGCATTTGTCCATTTCCATCAAATCAAGTCAAACTAATGACAGCCAGATGGTCACAGCTCTCAAGATGCTTCACGCAGCGTGAATTCACCCCTCTCCCACAGAATCAAGGAGCAGAGGGAGCCTGTCCTCTTCCTCCAGGCACCAAAAGGATGGGATTAAAAAGCACACACTTACTCAGCATTAGGCAAGGCCAGTGAATATCACTGCTACCAGCTCTCCCCCTGAAGCTGAGGTCCGACTACCCACCCTGTTAATACACTGTCATTGAAAAACATGCAAAGGGATGGACAGGGAAGAGCGAGTGGGTATCTCTGGTGGAGAAACAAGGCACATATGATCTCCTCAGGTGACTTTGTAGGAGGTTAAGACTCATCCATGCCCCCTCCCACATGCTGTGTAGAGGCTGTGTGCACCCTCTTGCACACCCTCTGCCTCCTGCTTGGTTTCCGGCCCACGTGCACAAAATTACCAAGGGCGAGATTTCTGCACAAGACTTTTGCTCTGCGACAACAGACTCGAGCTGTTGTTTCCGGCAGCTCCTGATAATACAGGACTTTTAATAATTACAGCACTGTATTTAAGAAGAGGTGGGTCAAACTTGTTGTGATCACTTGAATGATACTTGAAAATTATTACAGGCTGCACCCATTGTAAGTTGGGATAATTAAGGCTGCTGCTATTAACACTCTGCCTTTCCCTATTGCTGTTTTAATTTCCTTGAACATTTTTACATCCTACTCCTCATCCTGCCTTGGGGTTTTGCAGTAAAATTCAATAATCATTTTCCTTTCTAGTTTTTCTATGAAGCACCAGCTTATTTCATCATCAGAGCTCAGAAGCAAGTTAAGCCTCCGTGGGCTGGACCAGTCAGAAACTGGGGGAACCTGTGCAGTTCTTTCATCACATCCTGCAAGCAGCTGCTTGCAGAGACCCTCCCAGTTATTAAGAGTATTTCCAATGACTTTGAGGCAGGCTTGAACACCCACAGATTTTGGGAGGTGACACTCATCAAGGATGGGAGCAGACATCTGAACTCTCTGTGCTCCCCAGGTCAGGGGGAAAACCACAGGTCTGTGACAGCCCACCCACACCAGGAAAACCTCAGGTTCCCATCTTTTCCTTTTTGATTGACAGCCCTGCTAGAAAAAAAAAAAAACAAACCATGACCACAGATTGTGGTTCCTTGATCGTGGCAACAAAAAAAACTAAAAAAAAGTGTCACATCTTCTTATTTATATTTTTTACTGATGGAAGCAGAGGTTTGTTCACCTGGCATTCCAACAATGCTGTCTCTCTGTAGTTTGGACAGTTGAGACAAAGTTTCAAGTTAAGGGAAGCTTTCCTCCATACTTTTTAGTCTCCAGGGACATAAAGGCTCCCTCTGAGACAACCTTTGAGCTCTGTCTCCAAAAGACGATGCTGAAAAGCAGCTTTTTTGGGTTTTGGACCCCTTGACTTGCTCCAAATGCCTTAGTCTGGCATACTTGAGAAGTGCAGACACTCTTGAAGTTACTACAGGGACTTCAGCTCTTTCTCAAGCTCTCTAGCTTTGACTAAAGACAGCAGGAATCAATCTTCATGTTGTCTAAAAGCAAATATTGCTAGCAAGGCTGTGATGGGATTTTCTCTGTGGTCAGGCTAAGATGACCATCTCCATCAGCAGCCAGTTTTGGGACAGCTCCTGCCAGGCTTTTTTCCATGTCTGAAACTGTTTTACAGGTCACAGGGGCCAACTCTTTCACATCCAGACACCAAAAGAGGTGGCACTGCACTCACCAAATAGAGAGGCAGCACCTCTGGCTGCCACAGGGATCATGGACTCTCTTGAGATAGATGAGAAAAGGTTAAAAAGCACCTGGACTGTTGCACCGGGGGTGTAAAGATGAAAAATTCCAGCTATAAGGGCTGCAGGGGAAGCACAAGCTCTTGTAATGGAGTCTAGGAGATTGATACAGAAACCCTGTCTGGTGGAAAAGGCCTTGTGAGAACTGACTGTGCTGCTGAAAGTAAGTGATTTTTTGGGGGGATGGGGACAGAGCTGAGTGTGTGTGGTGAGAGAGGCTGGACAGTGCTTGATAGGAGATGTCAGCTCTCACATAGGAGTGAGTCAACATCCCTCTGCTAATATAACACTTCCCTCTCTTGTGATGGACCCTGGTACCCACTTGTCCATGTATTTTTATTTTGGAAAGGTTAATGACCACTTGGTTAGGCCTGAAAGGGTTTCTGCCCCAACTCTTGGCAGGAGGGCAGGACTGGGAAAGATGAGGAAAATCATCTGTGTCAATACACCGGACTGGAAATCAGCATCTTCTAGCTGCACTTGCACAGCCTGTGTGACCTGACCTTATGGGTCAAGGGGCAGACAAAATTCAACACCATCTGCTATTAGTTAGTTAATACTTAACCAAAAAATTGGGGTCTGCAGCCTCAATGAGCTACAGCTGGAGCTGGAAATAACTGGTTTGGCTTTGAGAGGCCTCCGATGGCTGAATCAGCCATGGGGAGGTTATAACCCCACTGGGGATATTTGGGATGTGCTGAGCTGATCTCCCTGGCTGTGCTTCATGCAAATGTCCTGTGGCCTTGGGACGTCAATGCATCTCCATCCAGCTGGGCCCAGTTTGGGTGCCCAGTTTCCAGCCTGTATAGCTGCAAAACACCTGGGTGCCCAGCCATGTGCTGCAAGGATCTCATCCTGCCTGCCAAAAGCTTCCAGCAGCTGCACAGGCTAATTTTGCAAGTCAGGTGTTTGCCTTTGACAGGCAACTCTTCATATCTTTATGACTAGACATTATTATATTGTTCTTTCATTTGATAAGTGCTCCAGTAATGGCTTCCATTTGCAGTAAATCTCGTGTGCTGTCTTTTTCCCCACTATTAAACATAAGATGATAACCTTTGTGGGAGGTTGTGCACAGAAATTCAGTGAAGCTTTAAGAGGTTGGGGAGGAGGGGAGATGTGGAGGGGAAACGTGGCCAGCGCTAGCAAAGTGTCTGGTAGGAAGATGCTTTTGGAGGAACTAATTATACCCTGGAGCACTGGGAAGAACCTACCCAGCATGCAAGTTCAACCGGAAAATGAATATTTAAACGGCTCTTCAAGTTAGTAAGTCTTTGGAAAGCACTGCTCAATACCTGGAAAATAGGCCTGTGACACAAGAACGGACGAGTCTCAACGTGACTCAATACAAATACTTGGCTTTTTCTATCACCACCACAGAACAGAACCTATCCCACTTAAATGGCTCTGGAAACACCAGCTAAAATCCTTTGATCAGCTCTCCCCAGCATGCAGCTGGTTCAGTTTTACCTTTCCTGGTAGTGCAGCACTTGGTTTGCCATAGGCAATGCTGCATAGTGTCCAGAAACCTGGGCTGGGACAAGGCAAGACCCCAAAGCCAAGAAGGAGTGCCCCAAAGACCTTCTCTGCAGCTGCTCTTGGGCTATGGCTCCTCTTCCTCATGAGCTGTTTTACACATATTTTACATATATAGTCACCCTGGAGGGTGAGAGCACAAGGAGACACCAAACAGCAGCACCATGAGCTTGGCACTTTGACTCCTCTGTTGGAAGATGGTTTTGGTGGCCCAGTGCCGCAGGTCTGGCTGATCTGGTGGCTCATTTGCCCTGGAGTTGAGCTGAAACTTGTCAGCAAACTGCAGTGCGTGGAACTAAAGACATCCCTGAGAAACGGAGCAAGGTGTATTTAACCCAGACAGGTCTGTGTGCTTCAAAGCAGGGAATGACTACTGGGTGTGCAAAGGCAGGAGGAAGAGGAGGGACTGCAGCTCCAAACATCAGGGCTTTGAAGCCAGGTGCTGTGAGGGTGTGCTTGAGCTGGACCACGCAGACAAGGAACAACATCACCTGCCATCCCCTGTCCGTAAGTCCCTGCCAGGGAAGAGGGCTGAGGATGGGCTGGGACTGGTGCTCCAGAGCTTAGTAGAGTGTCCTGCACCTTCAGCCCGGTGTGCCAAGTCTGTCCCAGGGTGGTGGCAGCTGCCTGAGCTAAATTCCATGTGGGTGCTGGTATTCAACCAGGGCCTGGAGCTCTGTGGGAGAAGCTAGGTAGTCATGGTCCAAACCCCTCTGCACTGCCAAAAAAAAAAAAAAATGGACTGGAAATGCAGGAGGAGCCCAAAAAAAGCAAAACAATTGGTATTGAATGGAGCCCCCAAACTGGGCAGTCCCTGACTGCCTCTCACTCAGAAGTGTATGTGCAGAAAAATCATAGAACCACAGAAAGGCTTGAGTTGGAAGGGACCTTAAAGATTGTCTGGTTCCAGAACTTCACCTTTTAACTCCTGGGTGTGCTGGGATTAAAGCTAGAACTTTTTTCCTACAACAGGATTTCAAATTCAGGCTGCAGAATAACCTCCTCTAACCTGCAGGAAAAGGCTTCTCCCCACAACTTGCCCATCTAAATTGCCCCCATTGCAAAAGGGCCTTTTACCTTCAGTCTGCAAAAAGGATGGAAAATTGCAGTGTTTTCCTACAGCATGTTTAAGTTCATTTCAGACAATGATTATTTTGTTGGCTTCCCAAGTCCCAATTAAATGATCATTTACACACTGTAATTTAAAGCATGTGCTTTGCTGGTAAAATCCATAACAGCTATAAAGTGTGTGTGTGTGTGTGTGTACGTGTGTGTACACGTTGTTGCTGTTTGCTTTCTTCTCTATTTTAATAGCTAAAATATTAAAATGGGAAAAGCAGAGTGCTGATTATCCACAGATATGCCGAATTTCACATTGTGAAGGTATCTGCTAGAATAATGTGTATATAATATAGGTAATGAGCGTTCACGGGAGACTAAAGCTGGAACACAGCGGCAATTCCAGAAATGATTGTTTCTTCAAAAGGAAAATAATAAAAAAAACCAAACTCAAACTTGCCCTAGAGCTTCAAGCAAAGCCTTTTGCTATGCTTTTAAAAATAAATGCTAGCAATGCATTTTAATTTCCCACGTGGCTACATACACTGGCATTATGAGAAATCCCTTATTTATGAAGCTACCAGATAATGCTGGGTGCTGGTCCCGAAAATGCTCCATCTCTCTTGATTATTTCTTCAGCAGCTAAGAAATAAAAAGTTATGGGGTTTGGGGTTGGGTTTTTTGGTCGGTATTTTGTGTTTTGTTGTTTTTTTTAACCTGGCCACCCTATGAGCAGCAGGAGAGGAACAGCTCCTGCAAGGAAGGCTGTGTGGCACTAAGCTCTTGTTGTGTGATTGAGTTTATTTGGGAAAAAACAAATAAATGTGAGGGGGAAGGCTGTTTCTTCCCTCTGGCTGCCTGTTGCTGGCCCTGGGACGAAACGTGGCTGCTGCAGCCTGAGGAATTTCTCTTGTAAGCTGTTGGATTTGGAGGTTGTTTGGTTGGTTGGTTTTTGTTTTGTTTAGGGGGTTTTGGTGGTTGTGTTTTGTTGTTTGTTTTTTTTTTCTTTTTGCTTGGGAGGTTGTGAATAAGAGTGGATGAACAAGCACAAAGATTTCAACTACCAAATATTCTTCCTTATAGCTTTTAATCTAACAAAGCTGCTGTCTAAAGGGAAGGGTGGTCTCTCTTCTTCAGCGATATTGGTGCATGCACAAAAAAAAAAAATCACTTTTTTTCTTAGAGGGCAAATCCTCAAACAGGTTGGTTGTGATAAGCCATGAAATGCTTGAACTCTAATGGGATTCCTGATTTTAAGAAAAGGTCATTTCTAATTTATTTTGATTTTTTTTAAAAGATACTGTTAGTTTGTCTCCCAGCTTATTTCATCTCGTATGCGCGGTGTGAATATGCTTCAGCTTCAGACACTAAAAGAATTTTCAATTAAAAAAAAAAAAAGCGAATTTTGACTTTTATTTAAAAGGTGTAAGTTAGGTTGTCTCCCAACTTAGTTCGGAGGTGAAATCATAAGTCTGGGCTGTATGAATATGCTACAACTTCGGGCACTAATGTGATTTCTAATTGGGGGAAAAAAAATGTTGTTGGTTTGCTTCCCAACTCAATTTGCAGGTGAAATCCCAACTCTCCGCTGCCGCGGGGATCCCGTGGTGGGGCGTGAGGCGTGACTCCAGTGCCCTCTGACAGAACGGGGCCGCACTTTTTGGGTGCAAAACGCCTCCAAATTGGCCGCTGGCGGCGGGCGGGCTCGGGGGNGCGAATTTTGACTTTTATTTAAAAGGTGTAAGTTAGGTTGTCTCCCAACTTAGTTCGGAGGTGAAATCATAAGTCTGGGCTGTATGAATATGCTACAACTTCGGGCACTAATGTGA